>JADDOH010003463.1:286357-328924 GCA_016648135.1 Agrypnia vestita
ATATATAAGGACATTGACAAGGAATTGTGTTGTCCTAAACGACAGAATGACTACACTGTGTTTCTATTTATTATTTGTAAAAGTTTTCTAAGAGATTAATGATCTAATAATCCTTACGGAATAATTAAATTAAATAGCGAAATCATTGCAGCTTATCTAAATAAGTTACAAATGTTTATAGACGAAGGCAGATTGATATATCGGTAAATCGGTAATTACAGTTTTGTAGAGTTTTCTCGTCTAGCGTAGCCTCGTTAAAGGGAATAATTGCAGTCTGTATACTCGTCGTATAAATACTACACCGTGGTAGGATATAACATTACTGCATCAAAGATTGTTTTGTAACTCTATCCTAACTGTTACCCCAATCGAATTTGTTTAAGCGGAATCGATCTATTGCAACTCAGTGGTTAACTCGTTGACGCCAGTTAGTTAACAGCCTGTATATGATTACAGATAATTGTTGAGAAGCGTGAGCTTAACTGGTCATATTGGATACTGATTTAACTATTACTAGTTATCAAAAAATGAAATAAGATGTAAATGAATAAACAGGGTTCTCTACGGGATACGGTTACATTATTATTATAATACCAATAATTGCGCATATTATTAAGTAAAGTATTAAAATAAAAGACTTATAAGTAAAAATATTGTTAATCAATATATATATACGAGTATAGATATTATATATATATCTATAGATATAAATATATATTATATATATATATATATATATATATATATATTATATATTATATATATCTATAAAAAACCCGTGTTTCCCTACCCGCCAAGTTTTCTCCACAACGTGCCATAACCACCCACTGGTGGTTATGGTGGTTTTGCATGGGTGGGAGTGGGTGACGAAAATGTGCTTTCTAGCACATTGTTTTGTTATGGGAAGGCCGCAAATGCTTCAGATTGTTAATACGCGCCGACTGTGTCGGTGGGTTTAGAAGATTCCCGAAAAATCTGCTCTAGAAAATTCTGGAAGGAGAAGGTTCTAGAAAATTCCCGAAAGTTCTATAAGGTTCTAAACTGAGTGGCGGAATGTGTCGATGTGTTCAGAAGGTTCCTGTACATTCGATAAATTTCTTGAAAGTTATGGAAGGAGAATGTTGTAGAAGGTTCGCGAAAGTTCTATGACGATCCAAACACAGTGTACTAAAAATCTACGCGTGCGAAGCTGCGCGGGCACGGCTAGTCTATAATAATAAACACATTCGAAAGAAAACAATATTTGTATGACGTATTAATGATTAATTTAAATAAATTTTATAATATATAACACTTTGAGTTTCTTAATTCACTAAATTAAAAAATAATAAAAAAAAACATGCAAATAAATAATTAACTGAATTTGACCCTGAAAGCTATACTAAAAATGTTCCTAAAAAACATGACACTTTCGGATCATTAAGGTCGTATGAGATACCTTGGGTATTTTTTTAATATATTTTTTTAAGGTTGCTCCTGTATTAAATCATATTTGACAATGATTGATTGTCCTAATCAATAAATAAATAATTTATGGTTTTTTGCAAAACACGGGAATTTTCACCAAATAAACTGAGATTTTTTCTCGAATTCAATGATCGTTAAAGTTAATAAATTTTTATTTATTCAATATACAAAAGTTAATTATATGTCGATTATTAACCTAGAGTCAGATTTGGATATATTGAAACTATATTCAAATTTTTTTTATCTATTTATATTTTATATATTTATATTTATTTTATCTATTATACAGTTAAAATACCTTCCTTAAAATAATATAATTATACTTGACCCCTAAAATTTTGTGCTAAAGACGGATATCCTAAGCCATCAATCTCAAGGACTTTTAGATATACCTTCCATCTCCTGAAATGAAAATGAAAATAAAAGGTATTAAAATATAAAAAAAAATACCCACAGCTTTTAAAATACCTTAACATCTAATACAAGTAGGTTAGTTGAAGTAAATCGCGTCCACGAAACCAATTTCGGTGACCGTGCTTTCGCGGTGGCTGGACCAAAGTTATGGAATAAACTACCTTATAAACAGACACAAACAGATACCTTACCACAGTTCAAAAAACAACTAAAGACGCACTTGTTTAGACAATCATATAAAAACCTATAAAATCAAACCTTTACAGTTACAGCACAACCTTATGTTTTCCACTCCTAGTAGGTATGCTCCGCGAAAACGCCTGATTCTTCCTGGAACTTCCAACTGTTATGGTTATAAATGTTAATTCCATTTTTTGCACGTCATCTAGTGAGTAATTAATTAATTAATTAATTAACGTGTGAAGCACCCATGAGGTGAATACTCACGAAAACGGCGCTATATAAATAATCCAATTTTTTATTTTTTTATTAATAAGGGTATATATGAGAAGTTAATTTTTTTCTAATTCAAGTTATCAAGATGCACTTTGCCCTCGCTTCTATTCGGCAACATTACTTATTCACATCAAAGAAATAATGCATCACGTCACTTATCCCCGACCAGATTCAACCGTTGAACCGACCACCATGACTGGGACACTCTGGAATTGGAAGCTATTATTATATAATTAAGTTTTAGATGTCCGAGCTCATCAACAAGTGTTTCTCATAAACTGGCCAGACCCATAAATTAAGCCGGCAATTTACGACTCGCATGAAGGCAGCTAGACGAATTTAAAACTATTTTAGAATATGTAAATGTCAAGCAGCACGTAGCTGGTATAACAGATATATTACTATAAGCAGTATATATCTGTGACGGTATTGATAAATGGAACACGTGTTTCTGAAAGTAATGAAAAGAATACTGATTTATTCACCTCTATCATTTGATGACACTTATAACGAGACATTTCCCATTAAAAAAACATCAATTCGCTTGAATTAATATTTTTTTATATCCAATGGCTAAATGATTCGGTGCCTGGCAACACTCCAGTTTTCTTTATAATATCGGAAAAGAGTCGCATCTAGGTTTTCGATTTTCAATATCTATCACATACAAATTATTAAATATACTAGATGTCTTCGATATTTATCAAATCATCATCCCCATATCCAACGTTTTGAAAGTCGTTTGGAAAGCAATGTTATGTATAGGTATAGATTTTATACGAAGCTGGTGTGTTTGTATCATGAGTATTTTATAAAATAATAAAAGTATATGCTTCAGAAGCTTGGGGTGAGAGCGAATCATCAATAACGGATACAAATGCGTACCGGATACATTTATGAGATTATTCATTCATTCTCTAGCTCTAGTACGTACAGCTGAGCTGATGGTGGTGCGTCCTAGAACTATGTGTTAAGAGTCATTCTTTCTTCAACATTATTCTCAAATGATTGCTCAGAGTCTAAGTCGGACGGTAAAAAAAAAAAAAGTAGCTTGTTGGTCTTGTGGTTAGGACACTGGCCTCGTGATACAAAGGTCGCGGGTTCGAACCTCACTCCAGACTAGCAAGATAGTCCTATTTTCATAGCACAAGCGTTTAGTTTAGTTTGAAAATAGTAAGAATATTGATGTGACACGTATTCCGTGTTCACATCTCTATTTTAAAAAAAAAAAAAAAAAAGTAATGTCGAAGTCGGCAGATTTTTTAATGACACCAGCGTCATGGTTTCAGTTAGTAATCAAATTGACCAAAAAGATTTCCTTTTATAACACTTTTTATTTATTTATTTATATTTTAGACATGTTGAAACAGAGTAATTAAAATACAATAAAAATAATAAAAAACGTACTCGGGCATTAAATGCATGCTGAAATAAAAGAACTATTCTTAATAACACAGAATAGCAGAATTTATTTATAGATAACCACATCGAACAGTCTATCTCCTCTCCATCACAAGTCTTTTCAGTTGTTTATTGAAGAGTCTTACATTATTTATTTTATTTATGTCTCTAAAATGTCTATTATAATAGTCAAATGCTGCATATGGGAATCCATGCCGTTCTTTATTATTTGTTCTCGGTATATAACTTCTTATATAATCTCTCGCTGTTGTGTACCGTGAGTGTTTTTCACTATTTTAATAAAATGTGACGTTTGTTTTTATTAATTTATTCTTCTTTGCCTCTTCGACATGCATAAAATTGATGTTCATCATTTCTGGTTGCGTCAATTTGCTGTCCTTAAATAGTTGCGTGAAATAGACTATTTACCTTATGCAGCAGGCGAATACTGAAATATCTTAAACGCATAGGGTAATGCAATGAAGGGGTGATAGGGCGATCTCGTGTAAGAAGGAGAGATCAAATAAAATAAATGACAGGATCATCACTCTACGAAGCTTTGCATGCAACCATTATCAAAGCACTTAGGAGCACTATCCTCAGAGTTGTGCAATAGATTACAACGGGAGAATGATTCAGAACGTTAAGTGTTTTTGAATATAATATAAAATAATAGAACTCCCTTGTTTCGGGACTGTTCACTATTCCATCATCAGATTGCGCTTCTTCCACACGCTTGTCTGATTTATACGGTGCGCCTAGGCGGGTACAATTATTATCGAATAGAAATATTGTATTAATTAAATATTGTATCACGAATAGTAATTGATTATAACAGTGTTAATAAATTGGTTGTACTATAAGATATTACGCCCCTAAAATTAGAAATAATGTAGTAAAACTAACATATTTAAGTCAGAGATTTGGAGAAGGAAGTCAAACTGCTAATATTTATGAGTTAACTTATAAATTCTCTTATATATATAATATCCCAACGAACTTATGTGTGACACGAAATTAAATTTAGAGATATTTGAAAGAAAACTGCGACTTTTATTGCACATCAGTTTCCTTTAAAATGTACGAATCAGTTGACCATTTTTTACCGGAGGTACATTTCTACTAAATTTGGTATTTTTCTTCAATAAGAGTGAAATGATTTTCTGGTGACATTATTAAAATAATCAATAAAATATACTTTATTTTCATCACTTATTTGTTAAAAATATCAACATGTTTCGGGGCCAACGTCAACGGTTCCTTCGTCAGGATACAATGTATGCTAACAAAATAAAAATCAAAAATCGAAGTAAAGACTATAACAATAATATTTTTGTGATATTTTCAATAAATATCGGTGAAAATAATTTTTTTATTAATTATAGCAGATTTAATTTTATCACAGCAAATAAAATACTAAACATATACGAGTATAAACATATAAGAAATAAGAACTGTGACTCCCTCATCAGACTCTTCAGACAGAAAGAGCTTCTCTTCACTGATGAGGTCTACATGACTTTAAAGTATTTAAAAAAAAGTTAATCTGATATGTAAATATATAAGAACTGTATTTGTACCATATAATAAATAAATAAAAAATTTAAAAAATGTATAAATTTTGTCATTGGTTCTGATATATAGAATTATTTTATTTTATTATTTACAAAAATTTGTAGAATTTTCAGACATTAACAGGCCACGAGCCCCAGTTACAGAAGCAAAATACATCACAAAAACACCCAAGCTTGAGTAAATCACATATTTTTTTATTGTGACCTCACCGGGAATCAAACTCGAAACATTCGGCGTGAGAGTCTTGCCCGCTAGGCTACGAGGGCCGCGAAAATATTCTTCATACATATTTACTGTCCATCGGTAGGATGGGTTTAAAACATTATATGTGGTTTATACTGATTGTTTTACAATTTTACAGATACTAGGAAGTTGTTTTAAAATACAAGTTTATATAATATGAGCATGTAAATGCAAGCTAAATGTAAATTAAATAGCCACTATGTATTCAATCCCATATTTAAATCTCTCTAATATCTATACGATAAAAAAAATAATTTTCTGTTAATGTATTAATTAATTATATGTCATGGATCAACACACACATGAGAAATCAAAACGAGTACTATTTAGTAAAGTTATTCCCCAAAACGGGGACGATATAATGCACGTGTCATCGACCTTGTTCCAATTAGTTCAAGAAAAATTAATCAATTGACTTAAAAAAATATCTCTGTATACACTCTTAAATATTACAATTTTAAATTAATACAGGTTCTACACTTAGCTCTTAAGTTGTTTTGAAGACCTCACATACACACACTACTTTTAGATACAATATATGATCTCTTATATGATTTCAACATTGGATTTTCTACAAAGTAAATGAAAATTTAATTATATCTACATAATAAAATAAATGGAATAATAACAGGCGTTACAAACACGAACGACAAACACTTAACATTAAACATGTTTTTGGTTCCATGTATTTTTGAAATATTGCATGCAATTTCAAATTTTCAGTTTGTGAACACTTCTCGTAAAAGTATACTATATATTTCAATACACATTTTTCAGAATACAGACAGCATTGCTCAAATATTTTGAGGTAGTCGTTTGTGCGTGCGGTTGCTGAAATTATTTATTTGAAGGGTTTTATAGAAAATAGTTCATAAAGAATCGTCATTTAACTTTTTGGGGTGAATATTTCCTTCACTGTGATAAACAGAGTAGCTTGTTGGTCTTGTGGTTAGGACTCTCGCCTCGTGAGCCAAAGGTCGCGGGTTCAAACCTCACCCCAGATTGCTAGTTAGTCCTATTTTCATAGCACAAGCGTTTAGCTTAGTTTGAAAATAGTAAGAATATTGATGTGACACGTTTTCCGTGTTCGCATCTCTATTTAAAAAAAAAAATATATTTTTGATAGGTTTACTGAAATAAACAATTATTATTCATCATAAATACAGACTATTGTAAAGCACTGCATAACAAGATATCAGTTAAAATATGACAAGCAATTTTATTAAAAAATAATTAAACTAATAGAAAACATGTTCATATATATTATTTAAAAAAAATAAATTATATTATTTAAAAAAAAAGATTATTGTTTTTATTTAAAAATGGCTCTATTCAGACGCACGCATAAAATGGCATCACTAATCATCCTTTAAATTGGATTGTTACTAGTTTTTAAATGGGCGTTGACTCGCCAAAATACGAAGCATTAATCATTTGATTATGAATTATGGGTTCCACAACATATTAATCCATTTAATGAAATATCCGCTAATAACTGGTTTAATTAAAATGTAACAAATCAACGAATATTTCAGATGGTATTCCGATACTTTTTGCACGGTTAATTTTAAATAATTAATATTTTTTGTCGGGTTTAGTTATTTATCGATCTTCACCGCGCATAATAAAATATTAGGTATATATTACAATTCAGCAGTCTTTGGCTTTAATGAAGTTGTTCTTATTCTTATATGTAGTTAGCTTTTGCAGATCACCAGACAAAATAATCGAGTCGCTAATTTAAATAGTGGGTCATGTTACATAAATCAAATTTTACTAAAACAATGCATTAAGTTTTGGGCTGGGTAGATTTTTCGACAATATTCAGATCGGTAACTATTGAAGACTCAATTAGTGATTGATTATTAACGCTATATGACTTAAATACATAAATATTTTAGAATATAAAAATAATCGTACATGAACCTACTATTTCAGTATTTTAAAACAGTGATAAACGAATGCACACAGTACAGTTGCACATAAATTGCAATTTGTGCAGATTCTTAACCAATGAGTGGAAAACGTTAGTTACCTGAAGAATGGAGCTCTATCAAAATTAATCAAGTTGCAAGTGACTTAACACGATAAAGGCGTCACAAATGAACAAATTAATGACTCGCGTTGTTGACATTGTAATTAATTGTATATGTTTGCAAAATTCCAAAAAATTCGGCAAGTAGCATCACGTAAATACTTAATCTTTTTTAGCTAAAATTATTTAATTTAACAATCATAACTTTAAACATTTTTGTACTAATTAAATAAAGAAACTATTTGTTATTCAAGTGAACAGTACAATGTATTATACAGTGTATTAATTTTAAAAACGAAAAATCTATATCTTAGTGTCTGCTTATTAATTACTGCTTATTACTACTAAAATTATAAAATTGGAGAACGGCTGATTGATTTTGGCGTGTATTTAGCAGCGTATTAGACATCATTTTAATTTTTTTAAGCTTATACCTACCTATCTATATATATAATATAATAAACTTAAATTATTTATTATTATATTATTATTATATATAAAAAATATGAGTGCCGCAGAATCCATTACAGGAGCCAAATTTTGAGAAATATATCGAAATAATATAATAATAAATAATTTAAGTTTTATTAAAAACTTTTTTTGGGCATGTATCCCAGATTAACAGATAACTTACATTTTATTATTAACGTGGTTTTTACGCACTCGGTTGAATCTGGGATTTCTGTTGTTTTGAGCATGGAGTATACTTAAAATATTTATTATCATGAATATAAAATAAGAAAGGAATTATTGGCTCTTGTATGCCTGTTTTATAATGTAACAAAAGAGAGATATAAGTCTATATATGGGTACTATGAAAATCATACCTCAGAACATCAAAAAATAAAAATTTATTTTATTTTCGTAAGAAAATTGTATTTTTTTTTTAATGTAATGTTAAATTTGTGCTTGATGAATACTGTGTTTTCGTATAACCAACGCGGTTCTTCGGCTGATGGTCACTATAGAAATCAGTCAATAATGTACGCAGAATCTTAGCTAAATGCAGATATTTTTTAATTGATTTCTGTATACGTGTGTTTGATATTATTTTTTATAGTGATTTATTACGATCCTATGTTAGAAGCGCCATCTTTTCGTTAGGAGTAAGTGAATTAAACGTTAAATTTAAGTGTCCTTTTAAACATAATACGCTCTGAATCAGATCATATTTTAAAAGGGACAGAAGCCGGTAGATACAGAATAATGCTTTGTAGGTGGCTATTCACAATGACTAAATAATATGGTTACTGTCTTAATAATAAATATGTATTTTATTAAACATTAATGCCAACACTTTATTTTTTAAATGATCTGTAATAAATTTCGGATCAAAGTGCGTTTTTTCTATTTTTATTGTCGTTCGACAAATCTTCAGGGCATCTTGGAATGAAAATAAACGTATGAATTTATTGTCACTGTGAATGGAATTTATTCGATAACATAAATCTCCACTTGCACCGCAATGAACATGTCATATGTATTATTTACATTGATCTTTAGGTGATATTAATGTATGTCAAAGAAAAAAAAATCTAATACACTAGTTAAATACAACATCTGTGAGAAGAGATAGACGAGGAGTCGAGCCAATATATCAGAGCATTGAATCTACATATGAGGAATATCAATCCATAGTAGGTACCTGATTGTATAGGGGTAAAGACAAAGAATTTTAATAATTATAATTATCCTTTTTATTAAAGCAATTATTGAAGATAAATAAAAAGGAACACTTATTAAATCACTACAACCTGCTGAATGCTGTATCAAGTAAAGGAAAACAGCAAAAACTATAGAAAACTCTTATTTCTATAACGTACATGCTTTTGATTCACATACTTTGGCTCCATTTGCACTAACGATTTTTATAATACAATGTGGTAGGAAAATCAGAAACAGTAACGATGAATTGGTATTGTTTGTATTAATTTCTTTTTTTTTTATTTAACTTAAGTTTATATCAAATACCCCACGTGTATTTAAATTTATGTTTGGAGTTTATCAAATAATTTAGGGTGGAGCTGTACACGCGGTAAAAGTTATACTACTAAAAACAAAAAAAAATCGTGAAATCGCCTGTAAACAGAAACCAAAAGCTAATAAGAATTCAATATGGCTTCGTTAGTTCTAGTATCGCATTTATGCTACATGTCCGTTGCTACATATTCCGCTACATGCTGCGTGCGAAATTTGTGTTACAATAAAAAAATTAACCTGAATGCGCCAAAAGCAGTATAACTTCAAAAGTTTTCAAATTTTTTATTTAGGTCTGCCCGAAATTGAGGGCTTTCGCTGAAAAATATGAAAGGAAAATATGAGGAGGTACATGTATAAAATAGTCAATAAAATGAAAATCGAATTATATTTTTGATTTTATTTTCAATTTCCTGTCCTTTAATGGATACAATAAAAAATACGTGTATCCCATACATGCAACCGGTTTTTTAATCGCATGAAATGGAATAGCAAGTTTTTTGGGACTTTGTTTAACCGCGTGTAAAAACACATTAGATGGCATTTAGCGAATTATAATGCAGATATAAATATCGATGAGATTGTTAAATTATTAAAATTAAATTAAATTGTCTTCATGCGTGAGAATGAAGTGGGTGTAGTCATATTTTATTTTTAATTAATAAAAATTACGCATTCCAAGTTTTTTCAAATATACTGAAAAAACTTAGAGATATCGTCAGGCCGATTGGAAGGTGTGGCCTTCCCAATAAAAATATTTTTATCTCCGTTAATTATTATTAATTGCAAATGGCCCGTATGAAACAGTAGTTATTGGCTTATTAATTATTTATAGAAGTAGATAAATGTGTATGACCATTATGCATTATTTTAATACGTATCGTTTTACATATAATTATTCACTGACGTAAAGATGCTGCATCCTATCGAAGGATATCTTTAAATTACTCACCTATTGGAATTAATAGTTTTGCGTGCAGTGCACATTTATACAGAAAATTACTGTCATTTCAAAAATAGAGTAAGTATAAAACTTGGTAGGTTTAAATTTTTTTTTTAAATAATTTTTTCAAAAGCCAGTAGCAGGTGCAAATGAATGATAAATTTCTTGATGCATTTGCGTCTCCGCGAATATTGTTACGAAAAATTACGTGTCACTTCAACAAAAATGCATTACAACTTTTTTTCTTGAACAGTAATGCTCTTGGCCATTCTTACTTACTTACTTACTTACCATCACGCCATTTCCCCGTGGGGGTAGGCAGAGAGGATAGAGCGCCACACTCTTCTGTCCTGACATACAACTCTCACCTCATCCACATTCATACATCTTCGCACGCAAGCTCGACGGTTGTTGAGGCTTCTAACGGGACCATCTTCCAGTATCTGATTATTCTGGTCATGCCTTGTCTACCGCAGTCGCCCTCTCTTTCTGGCGCCGTCAACATTTGCATTATATATCTGTCTTACCATTCTTTCCTAATTCATTCGCTCAACATGCCCAAACCACCTGAGCGATCCTGTTTTAATTCTGGCATAAATTATCATAAAATAATATGAAACGAGGCGAGATGCATATTCATATTAACGCAGTTTCATTCAAGTGTCTCTTAAAGCAAAACATCATTTTTAACTTGCTGAAAACCGTAAATAACCGATTAACGAAAGCGACTACAGTGTGTTGGCTAAATAACTCACCTACGCGCAACTTTTAACCCTGCAATAGTCGCTGGTTTCAAACAGACAGACATCCACACAGAATAAGGATTAAGGAATAAATAAACGTGTCAAATATATTTTTCATTTTATTATAATTAACAATAACATAGCATAAATACAACATTAGATACTTTTTTAACAATTGAGAGCTTTCGACTCATATTTATTTAATCGGTTCATTAATCACTTAGCTGAATTTAATACAATTTAATCACTAAAAGAGAATTCTTATTAAAACAAGTACATATATGTTTAGGGCAAGTCAATTTTTGACATATTTGATACGGTGTGCGCCATTACTTTTTCTACCACAAAGAAAAATCGACCTAGCTTGAACTGCATGATTCTCTTCGATCTTCTAAATCATAAATTGCAGCTTCATTTCCAGAAGCTTCCGTCTGTTCTGCAAGCAACCTGGTCTCACAGTCTTAGTCATCCAAATAGGTAGATCCTACAATATACTCATCTTCATTTTCTTCTTTAAGCCACCGTAAAATGTGAAAGTTATTATCTGTAATTTTATCTTTTTAATAGAAATTTTACAACATATTATAGAGTTTTATAATATGTATCGACGTAAATTTTAACTAACAACATTTTCTTCTATCTTGGCACACCACTTTCGCTTCGACTATACCGAATACATCTTCTTATGTATGCTCTACGGTTGTTAAGGCTTTTAACAGAGCCATTCTCCAATGTTTTTAATATCGGGTCGTGCCAGTTTTTTCGTGGACGTTTTCTATTTTTTCTGCCATCAACAGTCACCTCATATATTTTCTTAACCATTCTCTCCTCGCTCATACGTCCCACATGACCAAACCATCTCAGCCTCACTACCGACCGAACTAGCCTGATCGGTGGTCGTGAGACATCCATTAATAAAGATGTAGACATCTTTCCATTTAAGAAAAATTTCCGTACGAGGCACATTGTTTCGTTATGTTAGTGTTTATACCTCTAAACACCAACTCAACGAAACAAAGTGTGTCGTACGCACGGCTTATTCGTACTGATTCGAATGACTTTCTTAAATGGAAATAGGTCTACTCCTCCCGATAAAACCACATAACTTCATCGCACGGCCACCACTGAGGCGACACGTAAAACTCTTAGGATTTATAATTTACGTGCGTCTACAAACGTCAAACCAAAATCAAAATCGATATGTGGATGACCGTTGTCATCCGCGCGACCACTGCAGGGTTAAACAGGATTTTTCTCTACCGACATGCTCTGTGCGTTGGGGATTATTAGCGGCTATTTAACGATCCTGCTTGTTTTAATATTGAAATCGTTGCGTTAAATAATAGCCGGGACCTTATTTGGCGCGACAAAGCCGCGGACGGCGTGTCATTAAAAATAAAAGCAGCTTATTAAGGACAGTTGCGAGGTGAGAAATTGAATATTAACGGCCAGCTAATGGAGAACACGTAATAAAAATCCTGAGAAAATTAAGTATCCAAAAGATCGAATATCGTTTTTAATACGACACGGTATTTCGTGGTCGTATCAGAATTATAAGATGCAAAATTTTTACTAATCAATTAATTTTAATTATTAGATTTTAACAGGTTTTCATACGTTATTTTAAGAATAAAATTACCGAATTTCGTCCACAGAAGGAAAGTCATAATCTATGATAGATTATAGAAATCTCAAAGTGAAGAGACAGACGAAGCTATTTATATGGGAAACATGTATGGAAGTCTATACACGGTATCAATATAAATATCAATTTTAAAATATAGAGTTATGAATTACCGGCAGCGATATCTATTTATACGTTGTCATGTGAATTAATAATTTTCGACCGCAGATGGCTTTAGCATAGTCCATTAAAATATTTGAAAGAAGACTGATAAAGAACATATGCACAATATTAAAAAATTTGACAGTGTATGTTCTTACGTTGGAATAGTTATTGTGTAAAGTGATCACTTAAGCCAGCTAATCTATTTATTTAATTCAATGGTTATAAACTTTTTACAATAAAATAAATCTTATTTCTAGATACACTGTATACATTATTTGTGTAAATATATACATAAAATACACATGCACATACGTACATGTAGGTATATAATTATTTATTACTATTTTATTTTATAATATATATATTTATATAATTATATATATTTATTTATATATTCACAAGACCTGTGGCCACACTATAAAAACATGTCTCCCATGTAATTAGCTTCGACTGCGAAAGACTATAATTTATCTTAATTATTAGATTTTAGTTTCCCACTACTTCTTAACTATCATTTAAAATACATCTTATTACGGACGGTAGTAAGCGGTATTACACTTTTAAATTTTTTAAATATTGGAAAATCTTTTTTTTCATAATTCTATGTTTATATTCCAAAATGATTTTAATTCATACAAAATTAACACTTCAATGCAATGTGCATAATTCCAAAGTTCCAATATTACTCAGATATTATACGAGTATATGTCTATGTACATATTCTATAGTATTCGTATATTATTGTAGATTTAAAAAAAATATTACAGTAAAAAGTGTTTACTTACATTTTACAGCGTGATAAAAAAGATTATTTCTTAAATAAAACAAAATAAGTCTTCAAGATGAAAACATGAGTTGCATAAAAACTTGTCCAGGATTCATTAAAAACAATCCATATTTACACGGAAACGTAGATTAAAAGTATAAATTCCTTAGTAAAATATTTATGACCGCACTAAACTAAGTAAGCCTACAAAAGAAATAAGTTTAACTTTACATTTTAATATTTGTTTTACAGAATTTGCATAAGACAGTGTATTTACGAATTTGTTTGCTTCTGATAAATGTTAGCATGCATAAAGTGACGGCAATCTCTAAACCTACGTACATTTGTAGGTACTCAGATTTATCTCAACAAAATCTCTGACATTTATCCTACCGTGTGTCATCCCGTAGACACGGGACCACAGTACTCCGACATTGCCTGCAGTAGCTTTTTATATAACACACACATGTTGATCAACTAAATATGTCCGGTGTATCTGCATATTTATTGTCTGGCCTAAGGCCACGCGATCTTGGTATTGAAAAATTAATAACCATAGTTTGATGTTACATTGAAATGGTGGCGTCTTACCAATTTAAAGGATACGTGGAAAAGGTACAAAAAGTGCAAGTCGCATTACATAGTTTCGAAGAAAAAAGACGTAAATTCCTCATGTCACAAATAATATCTAGCGAAAGGCGCGGCACATCATTCAATCGCGGGTACGCCCATGACCAAGGATATGTTTGAGCTTGGAGTGTCCATCATTTTATGGCAATTAGGGAAACAAAAATTGATATTTTTTGAAAAAAAATTTATCACAAAATTCATATTATCTTTATAAAATACATTTTTCTTCGATATTATTTAAGAACGTAAAGAATTTCTACATTATTTTCAAATTAATATCTGTTTACTTGTTAACAAAAAGATTTGTAACCGAGTTCTGAATGTAAATCTATTATTATTACAATACATTTTATTTTAAAGTGATATATATTATTATGTAAACTTTGTGTTTTGTTACTTAATTACTTAATATGTTAACAAAAAAGTATCGTGTTTATAAAAATACCATTTACATTGCGATACAATAAAGGTATATTTATAATTCAAACTATTATAATAACTGAAAAATAAGTAAATAAGAAATATAATAATAGTATATATAGTTAGGCTCTATGAATACTATCATAATTATATTTTTTTACTTGATAATAGCGAAATAACTGTGTGGTAACATTATTTAAATTAATAAAAAGAAAATTAACGATTGCAAATGTTTATCTTTTACATTTATTTTCACATTGGTTCCTAATTCGAATCCCATATATTTATTTTTTGATATTGTCAATGTCAATTTTTATTTTTGGTATTGGTTTCCTGTTGAAGGAACGATTGGCCCCTGAACATATAGAATAAAATACTGTTTTTTTTACAATAGTGTTTTTAAACAAAGTGTTTTTTTTTTTGCATCCGCCATCAATTGAACCCTTGAAAACATAAAAAAATATGATAAATAAACAAATACTTTTTATGAAAATTATGTGAGGAGAATTGATGGATTAATTATGAATTAAAATTATTTGGCCTGTGCATCTTCCATACAAATATTCATTGACTGAGTGCATTAGTATTGTCTTTTTTACAATGCCATTGTTTATAAGCATTTGTCATTCATGTACATTCATAATAATACGCAAAATATACAGAAGGGATATGAAGCACCTTGGAGGTATAATCTTAAGCCACTTATTACAATAAATTTGTTGAATATTGTGGTTGTAATTTTGTAACAACTGATGTCGATAACTGATAAATTCATTTTCATCATTCGAATCCCCGAATCGAAATGAAAATAACTGTTTTCAGACCTCCTATGAAGGTGGCGCCCACGGGCGCCTTAACACCCCAACCTTTCAGTTCTGCACGACTAATGACAGTAGTTTACTGCATTACCGACCCGCATTACACGCGGTATCAAGAGATGCGCTTCTTCTTAACAACACCTCATCTTCATTGTACTTGCATAATTGCGCAGCCTCCTTGTACCAGGGCTGGCAGCGCGAGGACCGCTGCGAGTGGCGTGATTACTTTTAATTTCAATCATGACGGAGTATTAATAATTATCGATACGTAATATATTTTTACTTTAAATTTGAGTGACGTAATTTCAATAGTGATGTAATTATTACACAATGTACGATGCTGGGGATTAAAATTTACACTACATTATTACGTATACAGAAAAGAATTGTATATCACTTAGGTATATAAAAAATATATTAAAGAGGATATAAAAAGAGGGATAATATCACAAATATCTCTGGTCTACGCTTTAGTAAAATTTTGGACAACCAAAAACCTATGACCAAAAATCTGAAAACATACAGGGTGTCTCATAGCTACATAATAGCAAAACTTAAAAGGTGGATTCCTGATACCAATAATTATAGAGATATGCATTATCAAAATTATGCATTTTTTTCAATATTTCTTACTTATTTTATGCAAAAGTTGAAAAAATTTTTTGAACAAGTTGAACTATCGTAACAGTAACTTATTTCGATTAGGAAAAATTCATCCATTATAAACAGCAAAGATGGTTACCAAAATATACTCAAGCTTGCAAAAAGCGGTATTTTCAAATTAAAATTCTATATAAATTCAAAGAAATCATTTAAATAATAAAAATAATGTTTGTTTTCATCGCTTATTAGTTTAAAATACAGACATGTTTAGTTTGGATGAGTGCACTAATTAACCTGGTCTACCCGCATCTCCATACATGTTTTAAAATTTTTGATTGTAGATATCTGGTCGTCCAACATTTTACTAAAGCTCAGGACTAAAGCATCCTTAAGATATTTGACCTCTCTCGCTTCGTATTTCTTATATCCTTTTTGATAATCATTTTTTTTCATATGAGTAAGTGAAATACACAGATATTGGAATTTTTAACAAATAAGTGGCGGAAACAAAATTTGTTCGTATTAATTATATTAATAACGTCACCATAAAATCATTTTGCTCATGCTAAAGAAGTCAATGAAATCAATTTAAAAACCGGGCTATCCTGTTGCATAAAGTTAAACCGTCAAAAATTTTGGAATCAGTACCGATCCTGGCTCAGGCCGATCCGTACCTAAAGCCTCCCTAGTTGTTTATTAAGCTCAAACCAGTTTCCATCGTGATAATAACATTTCTCAGAGTTCGCTCGAGCGAATTAAAATCGGGTGAGCGAAAATTGAAGGGAATCGGCGGCGAAATAAGCCAATACGACAATCCTCGCAGCTTACAGCGTGATCCCTCAACGAAAGTAAGAATTACTTTGCCTTCTTCTGAAGAAAAAAAATAAATCACTAAATGAAAGGAGATTATTAAATGATACATTACTATGATTAATGTTGGGCTTTTTCAAAATGTGAAATATAAAGTGTTCAAATAGCGTAGCTATAAATGTACATTAGCAGAAAATTGAAAAAAAATTAAAGAAAATCAACAACATAAATGCACTAAGTTATTAGAATATAAAAAAATTAAAGAATATTAGCAAGATAAATACAATAAATAATAGATTAAGTATGTAAGCAAACTATAAAGAAGAAGATAAGTAGATTTGTTTTTTATGTGGGTAGTGTTCGAACTTTAAATATATCAATAGAGTTGTATTGATTGCCTAGGTGGTACAATCTATGTATAGGCAAATTCATAATACAGTTAGTGCGCTGGGTACTTACAACTTACACAAAATAGCTCACTCTTGAAACCGCCCGCCCTTTATGTTTCATCTTGAATACATCATCAGGTTTAGTTTTTTTTATGCCAAGTTGGTTTGTTTCTGGTATTTTAACATTAATTATAACTGTTTCTTAATTATATAAAATGCCTTTTGATACCATCTGTTGATTAACAATTTAGCAGTAAATGTAAGACATCAATTTTGTAAAAAAAAAATCAGTGTTATCATTATCGAACTACGTATATTTAAAATCACATCAATAAGAATCAATCACACTTAAAACAATAACAATAAAATATAATATATAGGTACACACGGTGCGTTGATATTTTATTTTTTATTATATACTGACCTTAAGATATGATGATATATAAATAATACGAATGCGTGTAGCAATCAATATAAAGCTCGCGATCCGTGTTGGATAATAATAAAACCGGAGATACGATATGCCTGTTAGTCCGGTTGGAAAAAGTACTCCCTTGTTTAAAAACAGAGGTCGTGTTGTGTTCCGTCTCAAGATCAATAGAGCTGCGTATTTTATTCTGTTGATAAAGTGTCGGCGTAATAACAATTTCATACGCCGAATTCATTGTGGACAAGTGTTATTTTTTTGACCCTTGGAGATCAAATTTCAAAAGATATTTTTGCTGGTTTATGCCTTGAGCATGACTCCAGTAAGTAATGCAACTGGGCGGACAAGCGCTGTTCATCTGTTCATCAATTCTCCTTAAAAATAATTATTACATCATTCTGCACTTACGGACACTTTTCACTTAAACAACCGTTCCATAGCAATTTTTAAATGAAATTTTGCTGGATGAAAATGACTATTAATTGACGCACAATTAAAAATGGAGCTACGAATTAAAGTAATGATATATCTTTACAATTAAGTATTTTTGTTGAAGTAGAAGAACGTGGAATAATAACTGAAATATTTTGCTTTTCTGGAAAAAAAATGGATATTTAAAAAATACTATTGATGTTTACAGTCTAAAATTTTTAGTCGTGCCTTTATTAATATTATAAAACCTCAAATTAAATGCGGTTTATACGAAATTGTTAATTTTTTAAATATAATTTTAATCAAATAATACCAAACTCATACAGGTGTCTCATAACTAGTAGCAAACATTTTACAGGTGGATTCGTACCTTGACAATGAGTCGAAAATGTTCAAGCAACCATGATCTGATATTAATAGTTATGGAGATATGCAATATCACAAATTGCATTTATTTCAATATTTCTGACTTATTTCAATAGTGACTTATATCGATTATGAAAAATTCATTCGCTTCAATACAACTCAAATAAAATGATAACCAAAAAAATCTACCTTTACGACTCATTATCACCACCTATAAAGTTTTTGCTACTAGCTACTACCCTATATAAGCTTTAAATAATAAATGTAAAAAAATTTTTTGAATTTATAACACGATTATAAAGTTTAAAAGCTTTTAATGTGATGACTTGTTTTATTGCTACAGTGGTTAAGTACTTGTAAACATTTTGATGTGAGCTTCACGATTCGATTTCATCACCTTGTCGGAGTAATAAGAGAATCCTATATTGCTTCCTTGACACAAAGCTGATGGAATAATATCGATACCGCACAGAATAACTTGAATTCTCTCCCTTTCTAGAGATACGCGTGTTCTACCAAATCATTAAATAATTGAAGACTTATGGTTGCCGATTTTAATTTTTAATTACACACAACCGGCAAGAAAGGGAAATGTGTGTAGAAGATTTAAATAGTGTATGATAAAAAGGTTCTTCCTTTTCATTTGTATTCGCCCGAGGAATTTAAGCTGTCAAACTGGACCAATCATAAAAGGATGCTGAGAGGAGCTTAATCAGCGGTATGTAATTAAAAGTGAATCAGAGCAAAAAACTACGTCAACAATTATGGCGTTAATGAAGAAAAACCTTGGCTACCTTCTTATCATTAATCTTCCACAGACTCCTTTGTGCTGTTTTCAAACGAGCGCCAAGTTAGAAAATTATACATATTTTTCGTAGGTGTTTCAGTTCGCGATTCAATTCACCGCCATTGAATTGGATTGTTGAGAAATTTGAAAACCGCGCCACCGAGAACGCAACTATTAAAACGTTAACCTGTTTATTTTTTGTTAACAATTGTAACAACTTAATTGAAATAATTTCACTCGTACGTTTTCACAGAGGAAATAAATTTAAAGAATTTATTTACACTGCCTTACCTTAATGAGCATACTGCTTGATTTTTTTTACAGTTTATCGTATCTGACTTGTTAGTGTTTTAACATTGCGCTAATTTGAAAGAGTCGAAGAGTTACAGAATCCGTTCTGGACAAATTTTGAAAAAACGTGTTTAGAGTATCAAATAGGGAAGTTTCTAAAAATCTATCCAATATGACTAAATTGAGTCAAAATTTCCGCTCCGATGCGTTTCATCTTAAAATATCAATGACATGTAAATATTTTGATTATCAAAATATTCTTTATTTATATTTTTAATTCAATAATCAAATTTGAACACATCGTATACGACTGCTGAGAACGTATTTGATGCGTTTTTCTAGAACGAACCGTAGCAGAAAACGAGTGACGCAATACCTAATAAATTTAATTATGAATCTAATCGATAATAAAATTGATCGAACGTATTTAAAAAAATGTTAATACACATGAGGGGTATAAAAGCAAATGCAGCAAATCCCGCCGAAGTATTTCTGAGAAAAAAAAAACATATCACTACTCAATAAAAAATTTCTGGAACCTATGAAACCTACATCTTATTGGAAATAAGTTTTTAAAAACAATTGCCACCTAAGTTTTACTTTCATTATTTATTGCTTTTAATAGTGATATGGATGAATCATTTTGGAGGGGATGGTGTTACATTTCTTACAGTCTTGAATCCAGTAAATTATAAATTAGTAATCCTCGGTGATTGTATTATATTTTTTTTATATTGCTTCCTTATATATACCCTTCATATAATAATAAAAAAATACGGTGAGTCGATTGGAAAGATGAACATAAAATCTATATATCGAAAAGATATTTAGTTACCACCGGATTAAGAACCCGGGAACTTTTCCACAGCGGGGTAGGTATAGCTGTATTACGTACCAACCAATCGGGGCTAAGCACTAACTAACGCCAGCCTTATGACAGGTCGAATGCTCCGTACACGCCCAAAAACGACTTCCAAACATACTTTCCCATATAAATAGCTTCGTCTCTGTGAGAAATCTATAATTTATCTAAATTAATTATGATCTCTCGGGTAAAAAATCCATTAACTACGTTAATAAATTTTTATAACAAATATTGCAAATATTTTTCCAATAGATAGTATTTACTATCTCTTTCTAGATCATTTATCTTAAATCGTTTTGAATGGCATATCATAGAAATTATTTTTTTAATATTGCCACTTCACGATGAAACTTCACGTAAATAGAAATATACCATCTTACAACACAACTTTTGGCCAAAGAAGCTATATCTATTTTGCAACAAAACTCTACAACATCCTTCCCCCGACCTTCAAAAATATTGAAAAGATTGAAGAGTTCAAAAAAAAAAGATAAAAGCATGGCAGAAACAAGTCGATGCAGATAAATTAGAAGGAGTATTGAAAACAACGCAGTAATTTAAAAATAGAAAATAAATAAGTATAAACTAGTCCGCCTCAGCACAGGAACCCCTAGTGCGGAGGACTAAGAACAATATTTATTTATTTATTTATTTATTTATTTCAGTATATATACGCCCATCAGAGCATTTACATAAACATTGGGTAATACATGTCGGTAATGAGAAATATAAAAAGAAAATAAAAAAAGTCATATAAAGAAATATAAAATGACATAATAACAGAAATATAAAAAGAGCTCTACAACTAAACTTAAACACAGAATCCATAATTTCATAAATCTATAAATACATCATATTTTTTATAGGATTAGCGATAATTACAGAAATATAAATTAAGAATTTTTTTTTTTATACGATAAGAATACAAGAAAAGAGTGATAATTACATATATTTGAGGATTATTTTTAGACATAGAGGAAAGTTCATTGTTGATTAAGAATATTGCGAATTGTATGTTTGAATTTATTTAAATTTGTGGAAAAAACGTCTAACTGTTCAAATCTGTTAACAAGTCTGGGAAGCCTTTGAAGTGGTGAATTAAAAAAGTAATTAGTTGTCGCAGCTTCCAAGGCAAACCCTGCGTAATTTCTGCAATATATATATTTCTGTAATATATCAACAATATAATTATACATACATACTATTATATTAAACGTGTACAAATTGTATCTAAATAGAACCTAATAATAAAATAAATGTCTTTTCGTTGAAAAATTTAAAATAATAACTAATATTTTACTACGCCTGATTAAATCACCGCTCGCGGTGGCGCTTCCAGAGACGGTATCATAAAAATGCCGATGATGAAATCTTCTCTTTTGAAAGCGCAACCCTCGTAAAATTACCAAGTCTCATTGCTTTAAAATCAATCACTCGCCGCCCGCGGAATACAGCTGCGTTTACGGCGGCAAACGATTGCCTGTTCATCAGTGGAGACGCCTCCAGCGCGACGGCCGCTTTTTTCAGAAGCAATTTTTTTCCTTCCCGCTCGTTGGTACCTACTCGTGATTTTCGTCGCCTGTAAACGTATAAAAATGTCAACAGACAAAATGGCGGCTTTCTTGTGCATATTTTTTAGCGTCTGCAAGTGAAGTGTTTAATAATTGATTCATCATTTATGCATTTATTGATGTGTTAAATCATAACCAACCATTACAAAGGATGTAACAAAGCTAGTTCGCAATACTTTACAGGTAGATTTCTTCCTAAATTATGAGTCTAAAATATCCAAGCAACAATGTCCTTATATTTATAGTTAGGGAGATAAGCGACTTCAAAGTTTTTTCCGTTCAAAATTGTTACTCAGAATCAAAATATAAAAAAAAAATTCAATATTTTTGTAATTGCCTGTAAAACGTAAGAGTATCACAAAAGTGTCAGATATATAGAGTATCAGATATTGAAAATAAGACATGTCACGTGTAAAAAATAGTGGATTAACTCCTCACACTCTGTTAAAAAGAGTACACGCAGATAAATATTTAAAACAAATTATTAAATTTTATTTATTACATGTCCCTGTTAAACAAAATATAACACAATATATATATATGACTCGAATGGTCATTCTGGCGTCGTGATATTTGCACAGCTAACATAGTCTGGAATTTCTAGATTAACGCGACTATTTTCAATTCGTAACATCATTTCCATCAGGAGACATAAAGCTTTGAAATATCTTGACCATCTTCCGGAGAAAATTGATTTAAATGTGTTATATTACTTTTTTTTTCATCTTTGAAATCTTTAAATTTTTAGAAATTAATATACCTATATAAGAATTTTGGTAAAGCCAAATGACAAAGCTTGAATATTAAAAAAATCATTTGGAAAGTAAAGGTTCTTTCTTTCCTGAACCGAGTAGATAGTTTATTTGCAAAATACTCATATCCGAAGACATCTGGTTGGACATGAAAATAGCTCACACAACGGGCATAGCTACCGGCAGATTGGTTTGTGTATTGGGAAATGAAATGCTTTGCCGCTGTCCAGGGTATTTATGGAGAACATATTGACTAATGTTTTCCTTAAGGGCCCAACTTTAACAAGTACATTTTTAAATAAATATAGTGCAACATGTAAGTAATTTTTCTACGTTGAAGTTTTATGATAAAAATTAAGCTAGCTTCTATAAATAATTTAAATTTATGTAATTCTGTTATATGTTTATAAAAAAATTAAAATAATTTCTGTTAATACCGTGAAAACAGCAATTTTGATAAAATTAAAATAAATGTTATAATATATTCAATTAAGAACACATTCATATTGTGAAGTTGGAATTTTTTCAGAACAAAGTTACATTATTGTAAACATATTATAAACATCGGTCACTGGCGTACTGATAATCAATCAATAAGGAATACCCGAGGGAATTAAATCAAAATAGGTTATGAAAATTTTAAATTAATGATTTTTTTACTGAAATTTGTCGATTAAATATTAATTAATTAACTAAATATTATATCACCAGTATTTTAAAGAAAACATACAAGTTATCCAAATTTTTACCTATGTTTTACGTTTAATCAAAAAATATGATATAATCAATAAATAAACTGAAAACAAGTTTACGTGTTAACTGATATTTATTATGGTATTTTATAATAGTGTACAAATCAATGAAACAGTTTTATAAAAAAACTTACAGCAGGCTTTGTCTATTTCATTTTGTATGGAGATGTTTGATCATTCATTACATAACCGCTTCTTTTAATATAAAAATTCCTGCACTTTTGTTAACAAATATTATGGTGAGTTTTCACTGGTGTACGGCCAGTACAGTATTGATTAAACCCTGATGAAGCTACGAAACTAGCTAGTGAAACTCGGTCGGCAACAACACAAAAATAAAGTGATCTTAAAGCAATGTTTATTATTTTATTACCTACATACTTTAGTTATTAAAATATTATTTTGAAGATCATCGTGAATAAGTTAACGGCGATTCAATTAATAATACATTTTTCTGTTGTGATGAATAGTTCATGTTAAGACATGCCTTTATTGAATCCATGCATGAAAATCTTCAAAGAAAATAATCCAATCCGTTTCCTCCAGTACGTGAGAAAATATTTTTTGGCTTCTGGGATTTTGGTGAAAAGGTATGAATGAAATAATTAATGTACGTGACATCGTTTGTAATGTTTAGTATCATCAGTTCAATAAAACACCCCACTTCAACACAATCGCGAGAGATAATAAATTGCAGCATCACACGATTTTGGGGAAAAGCAATTGGAATCCATGTGTGCTGATTCAATTACGGCTCTCCTTGACGTTTCTTCGCTTGTGTTTGTTTACACTTCATTTATTATTTTATTTTAAAAGTTTTCACATATTTTTAATTAAATTCAGTACCTTTTATAATAAATTTCTAGCTCCCAATATCTCTTTTAAAAACTGTGAATGAAATAATAATTATAATTGTTAGACATGATTTCACTCAATTCAATTTGGTAAGCGTAAGTGTTGACTGCTATGCGCAATACGCAAAGTATATCACTGTTTTGGTACCTATAAGTATTTTAAGTAACCGATCACTCTGATGGGCGGAGACTTATTAGTAGCCCACGGGTAGAGCAGTGGAGCGATTGATTTTTTGATAAGTTAAAAACACGATGTCCACAAAACATATATCCGAACTATCCACTTACACCATTAAGGCCATTTCATAAAAATAAATTTTACCAACAGCAGTACATAATGTTCATATATGTAAAATATTATATTAAATATATGTAAAATATTAAAATATCATATATGTAAAATATTATATTAATGTAAAATATTATAAAAGTATTATAGTAATTGTATAAAACGATACTATGAAGATTTGAGCTCTGTTTCTCTTTTTTTATCTTTTACGAGTTTACCGACACTATCTATGTATTACCATTAAATATTTTTTAGAAATGTTTTCCCTGTTTTTGGAACCGGTTTTTGGTCGGTTTTTGTTATTGTGCGTACTGAAACAATTTGAATGAATTTTAATATTTTAAATCAATTAGTTAATTGATTTAAAAAATTTAAAATATATATTAATAAACATATAGTATAAAACATTATATAATGAGGAACCGTGGTGTAACTATAAAATATTCAGATTAAAAAATAAATTTAAAAATTGTCACGTAAAGAAAGCTCGGGAAAATTACTGCCACCTGTTGTCTACTTATCAAATGAAAATCGGATACATTTCACGTTTGGATAAATATGTACTTTCCATTGCCAGACAACCTGTGGGAGGAAAATTCACGCGCTACACATACTTATAATATAATCGACGTCATATGGACTGGTAATGGGAAAACTAATGTAGGTATTCTGTTCATTCACGATTTGTTCTTGATTTATAACATAATCGTAGTGGCAATTAATTATTTAGACTGACCAAAATCTTCTTAATGTAATATAATCATGTTTTCTACATTAAAATGTAAAACAATTATACGTTAATGAATTTTGTGTGTTATGTACTACTCGAACGTCATCTTCATTCTAATTTGTGAAGATAATATTTGGCATCCCTGTTACTTCTCAAGACTTAAGATACACACGACCCAAAAAACAATGAATAAATATAGATTATCGTTAAAATATTATATTATCTCATTTTTAATGTGCGGAACTTTACTATTATACATTTTAACTTTTAAACTGGAACAATCGTTATTGTTAACTGCATTTGTTTTGTTTATTCAACACCAACCGGTTTTAAAATATCTGTTTAAACGTCAGTTGTATATACACTGCGTCACTCAGGGACCCAAGATACTTGATTCTGGACAGCTGATGATAAATAGCTTCCGAAGTACCAATCATAACTGCATTATGCAAATTCATGACAGTGGAGAATATCTGTTGACACAACGCCACGCAAAGTTAACATGAATAGAATTTAAGTATCAGTTTTATAATGTTCTTAAAAAATAAAACAACATTGGTGCAAGTGCAATACTTATTCTCCTGAGCCGATTAAAGAATCTAAGCGCATTTCAATACCTTAACATGATAGCTTAGTATTGGATAGCTTATTGGTCCAGAGTGAAAACGCTTAACCACGGTCTATCCCACGGATTTATCTCACATCACAGTGATAGTGGTAGGGAGATACACCCTCGTTCCAGGAGATCTCTAGGTTAGTCCTATTTTCATAAGCGTTTACCTTACTTTGAAAGAAATACCAATGTGACACGTATTCCGTGTGTGTATCCCCTTATTGTTTTTAAATAAAAAGAAATGTATTTTAACTACCTACCAAAATCAATTACTTTAATTGTAACATAAACAAATAAGAGATCAGTTTCAAGAATTCCGAGACTCTTAATGTGTTGAGGTTGATATGAATATTCAGATTACTCAAGAAAAAGAAAGTGTAAAATTCGCTGATTATAGAATTTTGTTTGGTAGTAATATTATCTTACAGAAGCCAAAAAGCAAGCAAAAAATAATCTTAATATAGAGCTTCACCGAAAACATCTTATTATCCACAGGGAAAGGGGTAACTTAAACCTTATAAATAAGTCGATTATAAGTGGTATATCCACTGTTTGATAAAAGTCTTACAAGCCGAAACAGCTGTTACATTTAAAATAACACTTGCAGAACTTAATAATAATATTTATTTAAATTTAATTTATTTTAAATTTCACTAAAAATCTTACAAAAGGAATGCATATTGGGTTATTTTGCATCCTAAAATATTTCGATTTGCATACTTCAGACACACCATTGGTATTTAGTTTCTGTTTATGAATGGGATAGGCAAACATCTTTTGAATACTAAAATATATGTGAATCCATTCATCTTTATACAATCTTATCTTGTGAATACAAAAACAAATGTAAATCCATCATGTGATTAGTACGTTGAATAATCGAGAGACGAGGGACAGCTTGAGGTCGATTAAAGGCTTCTGTTGGACAAAAAAACTTCAATTTATCAACACGTTATCACTGCAGTGCTTAAGGAAAAAAAAAGGATAACCCCAGCTTAACACTGTTTATTCCTTAGAATTTACATATTTATGAAGAAGTGATGGTACACATATTATTTACATTAACTACTCATGAAATTTGATTTTCAGTCAATCAGAAATTTCTGCATTCACCAAATTCATGAGCAAGTTAATTTCAATCAACGATAAAGAATGCGTTGATTATTACAAAACGTTTAACTATCACTTTGTAACTTGTTTGGAATATTAAAATTTATCCGCTTTGTTACAAGTCAAATAAAATTATTGAAAAATATTGTTTTAAATAATTTTTGCTTGCATTAAACGTTGTATTATCAACGTCAACGTATATGTTTATTTAATTAGAACACAATACAATTAGTGTCTTTTAAAATATAGTGGTTTAAATCAAGTAAATTTGTGTTTAATATAATTAATTAAAGATTTTGATTTATTAAGCCAAATGTTCAATTTACCTTCATTGAAATTCGAGTAACTACTTACGGTTACTTATATTTCCACTAGGTAAAGTAAAAAAAAAATCATATATATATTATTATTATTATTATATGTTTATTTGTAAACAACGAATGCTTAGAACAAGTGAACGAGTTTGTGTATTTGGAAAGTAAGCTTAGTAGAGACGGCAAGGCTGAGAATGATATCGAAAGAAGAGTGAAACCAAGTAACAAAGTAAATGATGCTCTAAATGCAATAAGAATCTGTCAAAGGAAGCAAGATTAGCTGTACATAATTCTAGTGCATTCTAGTGCCCATTCTGATGTATGGGAGTAAAGCCTGGAATTGGCAAAAAAGAAATTAAGGTAGACTGAATGCGGTCACTAAGACGCTTATGTAAGGAATGAACGAATTAGAAGTAAATATAATGCTAGCTGTAGTGTGGTAGGTAGAATAAAGAAAGGAGTGCTCAGATAGTTTGATCATGTAGAACGCATGAGTGAGGAAAGATGGTTATGAAAATATACGGGACGAGTGTTAAAGGCAGAAGGAATATAGGGCGTCCGTGAAAGATCTGGCATGATCAGATACAACAAGTATTCGAGGATGGCCCTGTCAAAAGCCTCAACAACCGTAGAACCTGTATGAATGTATCCGAATGTAGCCGAAGTAAAAGTGGTGTGTCAAGATATGGCGTTCTATCATGTCTGTCCACCTCTGCGGTAAAACGGTGTGATGGTAAGTTAGTTAGTTAGTTATGTGCTTATTAATATACTTGTATATGAATACAATTTTTGTACGAGGGATTCCTATTAAAAGATGACATTTTTGATTTATAGCCGAGGGTAATTTTCAACGCGTGAATAAAATTTACGATCTGATCGATCATTTTGACGAGGTGCGGTCAAATAGTTAATCAGTCGTCGCCCACGCGACCCGCGGTGGTTTCCTCACTTGGCCGCCTCCCAGCGCCATTCCTCGCATGGCCGCAATCATTGCGGGATTAATCATCGGCTAGCTTCTCAAAGAGCCTCGCCGCCGCCGGGCCCGCGCGGAGGAGAGCCAAAAAAGCGCCGAAAAGCTCTTTAATCTCCCTCCGAGCCACGTGACGTATTGTTGACGACAGATTTTTCCATATTGAGTTCTTTATTCTGTAAACATGTTCGCAGCAAGAGGACACGCCAATTTTAGACAAAAAGCATTTTGACATTTCATGTGTTGTAGAATACAGGCAATAGGCATGATGACAATATTAAAGAATTAATGAATAACTGATTTTAGAGAAGGAAATATTTTTAAAGGATTTTAAAAAATGATCCAGTTTTACTATACACGTTGAGATTAATAAGATTTTCGATAAAATAAAAGTATAAAATTCTGCAACGAAAAACGAAAAAAACGAAAACAAAAATAAATATATGGGAGTTGATTAAATAATTACTTCTTAATATTTATTAAAAAAAATTTTTTCAAATAAAATTATTATATTTATATTGCGTACAAAAATTTATAAATTATGTGTCATATTTAATATGCTGAGATTTAAATTTCGTATTCATTTGACGGAAAAGATATGGGTACCAAGGACCTAGTCGAGCCCGACATACGGAAAACATAAATCTTGTAAACAGAAACATAGTTAACCTATTAGTTACAATGTCAAAATAATAATTATATACTGCGGGATCTGGACCTCGTGTGTGGTTTCACACACTATGTAAATGCGCACTTATGGAGAACATAAAAACACTTACTTACCCCTCATTTATTTATCGCTTCTTAAAATATTTATTTCGAGACCATGAGATCAAAAGATTTATAATGCGAATTTATGTCTTACAACTTCTGCAACCTGATTTTTATGAGTACTTAATAAATTTAAAAACAAACAACTTCAAAAAATCTTTTTGCGCCTAGCCATGCTCAAATGATTTCTGATTCCCACGATTCGTGTCATCAGATGAGATGTTTTCCTCTAGATACCTTCGAAGGTTACTTTAAAGACAGATATACATCATAGATATCTGTATGTTTACTATAAGAGCTTAGGCGAACGACTTGTCTCTAATCCTTCACTATTTTGAACGTAAATCTACGTGTATTTTGAAGAAAAACTTTCATTCTCGCTTCATCATAATTTTCAGATTTTCTCAATTTCTCGATTCCTTAGACAAAGAGGGAATTATAACATTGATCGTGGGACCGATCAAAAATAGTGAATTTATTATATAAACGTTCACAAAAACCTCCGAAATTGTTCATATATTTCCAAAAAACTTTCGAATTAGTGCATTTATGTAAAAAATCTTTAGAAAAATCTCAGAAATAGCACATTTATATAAATAACCTTTACAAAAATTTCTTAAATAGTACATTCATTTGTGTAAACCTTTACAAAAATCTTTCCAGTACAAAATCTGAAATCCACCTCCATCTTTTTCTCAATGGTCGTGTTCTTGCGTTTCTTAGAAGACATTATTGCGAATCCTAGATATGGCACTTCTTTAAACGTGTCCAACTCAGTCTTCTTGATCTTAAAATTGTTGGCCTATCATAAAAATCTTATTCATTAAATTATGGTAAAACCACAGCTTTTTAAATAATCAAGTAATCATATTATAGATATGAAAAGTAATGGTTCGAAGTAATTAATATACAGGATGTGTTGATGTTTTACAATTGACTCTGATGAACATTTTAATAGCTTCAGAGTATTTATTGACCAATTTGTCAATTCTAGGAACGAGGGTTGGCATTTTTATAAGCTATAGTGTGAAAGTTGTCTAAATGAAATAATGTTTTTTATCTCGTATGTCAACTTTGGACATTAAGTTGTTTGTAAATTTGGTTGAATGAAATGTACTAACTAAATTTTAATATAAAATTATTAGTATGTCGCTAATATTGCGATTCATTTTTTTACGACAACGATGTGGCCTTTATTGTTGCAAAAAAATGTATAATATTCTCTAACCAGTTAATAATCGGTGGGCGTATTTAATAGAATATAGCACCTTGGGCATGCAAATTCAATTGATGTAATTTATAGATTAAATCTTATGGTTAGATCGTTAAAATAATTACCTAATCAGTGTCCTAAAAAGAGGAATGAAGTGTTATAAAAGCTATATGATTTTTATAAAGATATGGATGGTATGTTTATTTATTGTAAATTTCAAAATTGTTTTATTTAAATTAACAATTTTGGAGTATTTCAGCAGTAATTCCATATTATTCATTAAATATTATTTATTAAGTCTAAATGCTAATCAATATTTGTACAAGAATTTTTAAAAATTTAAATCATATCCCAAAATATAATAATACCATTAAATTTTTAAAAAATAGGCGGTTGAAGAAAAAAATCCATTTGAAGTTAATATTACGATGTAAAATATATTAAACCACGGGGGACTTCCTTTAATACATTACCATTAATTTTATTGGAGAACTAAATTTTTTTAAACATTATGTTTATATATTTCGCGACACTCTTCTACAATCATTGGGCACATTATTTTTATTTGTTAATCGAAATTAGTGAATTTTAAGGCAGGTATTTAAATTCCTTTAATTTATTATTACAATGTAAGCGAATAGCTAAACATATTCATGGGATATAAATTAATTTATATGACAAAAATTAATAATGAAATATGCACGATAAAATGAAAGCGAAGTGTATCACAACAACCAATTGATACTTACACATATAACTTTCAAATAATACAATTGCATTTATCATCCGTAAAACGAGAAAGTAAAAATGATTACATTCGTCCACGAAATATTACATCTGGACTTGTGTCTGTATCGTGTAGCGGGAAAGTTTGACGTTTCGATTTCAAGACTGCACACACGATCAAGTCCATTCATTTGCCAGAGTTGTATTTATGACTTATTTAAACTGCAAGCAGTGTCAAAAGCTTTCAGTTTTTTTTAGGTTTTTTTGTTGACTGAAAGCGAAAATACGAAGAAGTTTATTAAATTTTACACCCTTATTTATTGCTTGGACACACCTGATAAGATCCTCTGGATATTTACAAGTTTCATTACAAGCAATATTTTGTATCGATAGTGAGACTTCGACAGTTCTGGGAAGTTCCTTTTCATCTGAATCCTTTAGTGAGACATTTATAGATCTACGAGATCTTTGTGGATACAGTGAGACGTCTCACGGTTCATGTTTTACAGTCTTTGAAAATTGTCCAGATTACTATACTACATACATATACATTAATAGTAAGTAGAATAATTTTAATATATTTAAATTATTGTTAGAATTTATTAGAACATTTAAACTTAAATAAAAATGAGGTTACATTAGGTTAGGTTTTATTTAATGAACACATTGAAAATTGATGGACTATCACTAGAAAATAAAAATGAACTACGAGCTTAAAAATGAAATTGAGCGATGAAAAATTTAAGGTCCTGTAGGTCCTTAAGGTTGCGATGGACTGGACTTATTGAAAGAATGCTAGAAGATGGGACACTAAAGGTCATGAAAAAATGTATACCTCAGAAGAAGCAACCCAGAGGCAGACCAGGAAAGAGGTGAGGATTGTAGCAGGATGGGAGGGTTGTAGCAGGATGGGAGGGTTCACGAACTGGAAAAGAATGGCCAAAGATAGAAGTCTATAGAAAACAGTTGTGAAGAAAGCTAAAGAAGAAAATATTATTTTATTATACATATTTAAGTGATTATTGGAAAAAAATACAATTCTTAGAATATTCGTTAAAAACGCAAATACGTATGTAAGTAAAATTGAAATAGATAACGAATTAACACAATGAAAAGAAAAACTGACATTGACAAAATGAAAACTACAAAATTAAAAAAAATCCTCAATGAGTAATTTCCAAGAAAACATATGTAAATAACCAACCAGCTGTCGGTACATTCCAGATGAGCAATTTTTTGTTACACAAACATATTTTTGGTCAAGACCAAGAATATGTCTACATTTTTAAACCATCTGGTTACACATATGCAATCAATTAATCAAGCGAAACGCACACTTTTTGAGAAAAAATCGAGTACCATGTTCTCCTATAGTACCTACCTACCGTGTGGTTGTGTCAGCATTGCATGTGTTTGTATTATTGAGACAGTTCGACGGAAAATATTGAAATTTTGTTTTACTTTTGACATACCTATTTCAAATTAACTTGTTCAAAACGGTTCTTCATCGTTATATTTTTGTAGGTATGAACTTTATTTACAGGTACTAAAACATACAAAAATATATGTTATGTTTTTTGGAGGAGGGAATGAAAATATTTACACATCAGAATTTTTTTTTAATATTTAACAATTTAAATAAATTGTTAAATATTAAAAAAAAAAATTCTGAATGAAAATTCATTCAGAAAAATCTGATAGCAGACCTTTTCGAATAAATAGTAACGTAATCGTCCGGCGTAAAGATCTCGGGTTCGACCCTGTCTCGTAATTTGAAAGACCCGTTTTTCGAATTTATTTGACAGCCGATATTGCGTTGCGAAATGATTTCGTTCAGAGAAATATATATTTTTTGACCGTGCAAACAATAATTTAAGTTTTATTTACTGCCCATCAAATATAAAAAAACAATTACCAATATGCCACGTTATTAATTACACGATTTTTTTATTGTTTATTCTTATTGGTATTTAACTCGCGAGTTGGTAAGGATACTACGGTATTTTGTTCATCTTTGGATAGATAATCCTGGAATTAATGAAAACTGTCGGATAGTGATGGCCTTGTGAGAAATATTGACGAGAATTAATTAATGTAGTGAAATAAAATAATCATAAAAAAATTAAATTAAGTCAAATGACTTCCAAGTTATGGAGGTTGATTCGCAAGTCTTAAAATATGTACATATGATGTTAAAATAAACTTATTTATTTATGCGGCACAAAGTACTTACCATTAACCAAAAAATATAATGTTGATAACTAAGAATATTGACATGTAATAAATCTATATAACTGGAAATATGTTATAAATAATATTTAAAATAAGCAGCGGTATTAAGCAATGAGTAGTTACGATTACAGTTAGGAAGACAAATTTTCAATTTAAAAAAAAATATTTAAAAAAAATCATTAAGTACATTTGTATGTACATTATATGTCCATTATTAATATCTTAACATTTTTTAATCATTGGTGGCAACACCAATTTCGATTTGTTATCGAAACACAAAAAATAAAAATAAAAATAAATTAAATTGAAAACAAGGCATATAGTGAAACCGAAATAAAGAAATATTAATAAATTAATAAAACCCAGGAAACATAAGCGTTCGTTTTCAATAGAAACCATTACCTTATCGTAATTTTAAACTTTTATTAAGATTTTTCCATTGAAATTGACTCATTTCAATAGTAATGCGTATTACGAATCACTCCCGAAATGTTCTTCAAGGCATTCAAATTTGTCAAGTCAAGTTAATGTGCGTACGCGGTGATGTCGTTTGTTTATTTAAAAGTCAATTTTGAAATTGCTTAACTTTTAACACGTACTATTGAATGATTTTAGAGAAAATATTTTGTGGAATTGGATTTTAATGCTAATTTTGCAAAACTTGCCGCTTCACACAATTAATATAACAAATGACACCCTCATTTTTAATTATTCTTATTGCTTAAAGGTGATATCTACATGCGTGTCGTAATTTTAATGCTTTAAATTACTTTAATGTGATTTTTTATTTCGTTCGGGCGAAAGGACACGATTAGTTCGCATGACTTATTATTCGCAAAATATATTTTATTATCCTAATGCATAACATCCTTGTCATTGATGTTTGGAAAATAGAATTCGACGACGCGGTTAATACACTGAAGAATGTGATCGTAATCCGCGCCCCTCAGATGCTAAGTCAAATGAATAAATAATGATGTTATGTCGCACATTGATAAAAATAACTAAAAAAATTAAAATACAAAAATGAACGATTTCATTTATAGTGTCAGATATTCCAAAAAAAAATTGTTTCTCTTTATGACAATATTATGACTTTTGTCTTGAACTGAAATTTTCATATTTTAATAATACCTTCACCTTCACCTTCGGGACCTTTTTGAGTTATTAAGCTTTATGAAAATAATTTAATATCACGGATGTTCAGACTGTAGGCTTATATCCGTCCAACGGCGGGCGAGCTACGTTAATTCTATTATTTATAATTGAGTGTTAAAATGATTTTAAAGAAAATATCTAAAGTATCTATATTTATTTATAAGTAAATATCTAAAGTAAATCTTAGTAAAAATAAGATCTTAAGTATTAGATTAGACTTTTTGATCGCCTTCTTCTGCCGATCTGCGTCCAGTGTTGAATGTAGGTTTCCTTTTTTTGCTTTCTAAAATCATCATCTCGCTCTCCCCTGTCTATTTTCAATAGCTAACCTAACCTTCAGAATTATTCAGAATATTAGGACGTGTAGAATATTATGTAATATAATATTGGGTTTATTTCAAGTTAGATACAGTTAAATTGATGAAAATTAAAGTTTAAGATTTAGATACTTACTTACTTACTTACTTACTTACCATCACGCCGTTTCCCCGAGGGGGTAGGCAGAGAGGATAGAGCGCCATACTCTTCTGTCCTGACATACAACTTTCGCTTCGTCTACATTCATACATCTTCGCATGCAAGCTCGACGGTTGTTCAGACTTCTAACAGGACCATCTTCCAGTATCTGGTTAATCTGGTCATGCCACGTCTTCCGTGGTCGCCCTCTTTTTAAAAGAAAGATTTAGATTTATTAATATAATCAAAATATTACCGTTTTAAAAATTTAATAAAATTTGTGATTACCTAAATTATTTTTAAAAGATATGATAAAACCTCACGTGAAATAATTTTGGAAATAATTTTCAATATGAGTTTGGAATAATTGTGCATATAAGTGTGGAAAATATTCATATTTCCCTTTTTAATTTAAATTGACTCCTTAATTCGAGTACATCGCATTGCAGTTGCAGTCTCGTACAAATTTGTCAAACACATTTTCAAAAACCGAGAAGCGATATGAATTAAAATATTATGTCAACGATTTTTTCGTCTGAAGTTTTTTAATGAAATCGCATGTCAATATAAAAGTTGTAACATAAACTTGATGGCTTAATTATTTAAATTGGATCCCGCTTCATACTCATCGTCCATAACACTTAAAAAAATCTGTAAAAAAATATCATGTTGTCTAGGTAGTTAAATGCAGTTTTTATCGATCCAAAATTTGACGATATGCCAGCGGTTGATGTTAGGCAGACAATATTTGATTTGACGTACACTGATCTTATCTTAATACGAAGCCGGATTTTTTATTTTCAACAAATATTTCATAAATGAAACAATTTGTAACTAATCATCGAACATTAGTGACTGTCACTATTTAGCCACCGGATTTAGTAAATATTAATATTAACCATCATTGAAAATTACGATCGTACTTTTTTTAGGGTTTAAAGTAATTTAGATTTTGTCGATATTGTGAAAATACTTAACTGTAATTTTATTTTGTATTTGCAAAATGTTTTCAGTTGTTTCAATCTGAAATACCTTATTTAAAATTATAATATATATTCAGAAAATTTAAATAGGTTACCTGAAGAAGTTTTTTTCAATAATTAAAATTTTTTAACTATTTTTGATTGCATAGTGTCTTTGTCTATGTCTTTTTCGAGGTTAAACTTTATATTTCAAATAAAGTAATAAAAGTAAACCGAATCTACGTCCATTTTCGTAGTTCTGACATAATTAGGTTTGAACATTCAAATTATGAATGTGCAATTTTTTCCATCAACGATGTTGAAAAAGAAATTGTTTGGCATTAAAAGCTCTATTGCACTCAAAATACATTAAGTGAGTTCTAAATCTTAAGGGACGATATCATCTACATTTGAAACTTAATTATTGTTAACCTTAATATTCGTTTGTTCATAGATTAATTTTTAAGAACATTAATTTACATTCAAATTTGTGCGGGAATCTTGAAACTGACGTTATTTTAGAAATGCAGATAATTTGCACATTTATATGCTAATGCTTATTCACCTGTAAAATATCTTGTAGCAAGTCGAAGAGATTCAATATTAAACCAGCTGGATTCACGTTTGAACTCCGAATGAAAGTCATGTACCGTTCAGAATTTTTTGGTAAATTAATGAATTTTAATAATTATTATCTCGCCCATTATTATTGATGAACGTCTTGCTTTTATATCAGAATACAAATTATTAAGTGTATTATTATAAAATATAATCTAATTTATTTTCACAATATTTTTAATGTATTTTCGACATTTCGAATGGTGTAATGTAAATATTATTACAGCACCACGGGAAGAAATAAAAACTAATACAAAATAAATGGAAATTATGTTAAACAATTAACAACAATACACTTTTATATTAACTACTAATTTACTGAAATATCAAGAAGTTTCGGGGCTAATGGTCCGTATATTTGTATACGTTGAATCCTATGAGGGACCGTTGGCCCCGAAACATGTCAATATTTCAACAAATTAGTAGTAAATACAAAGTTTTTTCTTGTTAATCCATATATAAATAGGTAATGTTACCACAAAGTCATTTTGTAGTAATTAAAGAAATACATTGTGTTAGTTGTAAAATAAAATAATAATGCATCAATCTGACATCATAGCAACTCGCATGAAAATTCTTCAGGACCAATGTTATTCATTTGATGGGCGTAATGTCATCCAATAAAGATCTCTGTGAATCTGCAATTTGCTCCTATCGTGTCAACTGTGAATTGGACAAGTTATCTGCGCGCAAAACAATAAAGTGCGCTGATCGTAATTCACAAACGTCCATATTTAACGATTCGAATAAGAATTATGACTATGTACTAATTTTCTCATGAGTGATCATTTAATGCAGATATGTGAGAGATGCGAAACGCCATCGCTTTAATTCAATCTTTATTCTACTGAAACGGTCATTAATAACATACTTCCTTAATACAAAATGGTTAACTCCGCTCCTCTCTATATTATCAAGACAGACTCCAGTATTATCACCATATTACATCTGAAACGCCAATTTATTAAAGATTTTTCTTACACATCTTGCAAGCTTTAATAGTCATAATATTCTCGCGTCAAATATATTCTTGCGTTAGCAACAAGATGTGTTTTTGCATTACGCATGATTGAAAAACACATCAACATACCGTATGTTAAGCTTATAGTAGTTTTAAAATAAATTATCAAATCCATAAGTGTATTTAAGGTACAACTCAAGGACAAATGGGGTTTAACCAATCATCGGATCATGCAAATCAATGCTGATTTCGTCCCATTTGAGGTTGCTAAGCTTTTAAAAAGTGCTTTGTCATCAAGTTGATCTTGTGTATTCATAATATGATATAACAGATCATGACAAATCGGAATTATTTGACATGTTTCTAATAAACAAATGGAATTTCTATGTAATAATATAGAGGTACACATACTACTTAAATATTGTGAGGTTTATCATTAAATAGATCGTAATTAATCATACCAAGAGATTAATAATTTATTTCAAGGCGTCGTAGTCGTCAGGGGCTTGTCAATTATTATTTTAAAGATACTCACTAGTTTCTAGTTGCTCCGGTACAAATGCGACTGGTGTATCATGAAACTGTTATGAATAGACAGAGTTGTCCAGCGACCGGGCGCACAGATATGTGTAGTGATATCTATAAATCTCAGACTAGACGGTCTGGACTCCCGGTAGTGGTAATTATATTGCGTATGAACAACGCATCATTTTGGAACAGCTTCGTGGAACAAAAGGAAAGCTAAACCGAATCAGCATTTCTTGGGCTGAAATAAACCTATCGTAATTTGCAACAAGATTGAAATAAATTTGATGCTGAAGGTGACACATTCTTGCTTATTTTAACCGATGATTCGATTAAATAAATTGAGTTAACTTAACCGAATCATTTAATTAAATAATTCATTTTGTTTTCATATCGATGTGATGCGATTAAGTCTGAAGAGACGGAGGCAATCTAGAGAAGGAATGTAGAAGTATGATGCGATGGGACAAACGGGAACGTAGAAGTGCGACGAATAATATTAGAAGCACTTGAGGAATCATTATCAAGATGGTCGAATCCTCGGACTACCGGGACCAATGAGGATGGATGATGTGCATGTGCTAAAGGAAGAAGTAAGAAGATTAGAAGATCTTCATACATTTTTGAATAGAAAATAATATTTACACTTTTGTGAGAAATGTTGACAGCTACATAGATAAGCAACGTGAAAGTTAACATTTTTCTCTCTCAATATTTCTGGTTTATCTTTTATAAAACATTAGATTAGCATGAATGTAATTTATATCGAATATTAAAAACTCTTTCTCTGTGATAAAAGTCAAATATTTATTCATCCCTTGAAACATTTATTTTAGGGAGGAATAAATATATTGCTTCTCAAACATAGGTATTGCAAAAACACACAAATTTGTAGAATAATAATAAAAATCTATTTAAAAATATTATACATAAATAGTTTGTAATCCCTATAAGTTCATAATCGTACTTACGTACGTAATATGTACTTACAAATTTAGTTGAACAATGTTTGATTGAAATTCAATATGCTTTGAAGCTACCGACAGAAGGAACTAAAACTGACATCATAATTATTTTTTTACCCTGAGACACAAGTCATATTTAAAGCAAACACTTGTTATATATCATTTTCAAATGTCATCTTTAGCGGTATTTTTCTAGTGCACATGTACATTCATCATCATTTTCGGTACTCGGTAAAAAATTATATAATCACAAAATTTAAATAAAAACGTAACTCAAAAAACTGTGTGCACAAACTGTAAAGCGATGTTTGGTACATCAATGAGGATAATCTTTTTAAAATTCGCGTATCTTTCAGTCTCAAACAATATTACAAATAAATTAGCCGAACTAGTTATTGCATAAAAGATATATTGGTACCGATGTGATCGCAACATTGACTTTGCGATATAACGAAATGAATAATTTATATCGGCAATTTGTATATTGTAAGGTCGATAAATTTGAGCACACGACACGTGAAATGCATTTGATTTTTGTGAAAACGTATTAAGTTTTTTAAGGTGCACTAAATTTGTTTTTTAATAAACCATTTTAATATACACAAAGTTTACGAGCCGATTATAAATCTTTTAATATAGACATGCTTTATCTTTGAACCAGATGTATTGAAACGTTATTTAGGCCTGTGTTTTCTCATAATACTGGAGATTGTTTGAAAGAATAACCACTGTTGTTTAGTATGTGATTAATTACCAATAAAGCTTCCAAGAAATATGTTTATAAACATGCTGAAACAGACATTTTAAGAATTTAAAAGCTTTCCTTGGATTATATATTATTATAACGTCAGTTAATGGAATTTGAAAATTAGTGTAACTTTAGTTTTAACATTTTCGTGTAATACAACACCAATGAAGTGTAAAAAATTCGCAGACAGATAGTATATTCTTAAGCAAAATCTTAAAATAATTAATTCATAGGCTTAAAATCAATGTACAACGCACACGTAAACACCCACGCCCATACACACACATACACACTAAACACATCACCTATACAACATTTACTAAGTAATTTTATAGATATTATTGTAAGATATTAATAGAAGCATGGAGCAGATATTTCTCAACTGTTTAATTTTTTATTTTTGTAAAACATATTTTCATGAATTATAATAGTCTATCACAGGTCAGTGATCATTTGTTGGCGTGTTATTTGGTTTACTCCTGTATGTTTTTCAGAGAGAGGAAACGTAATTGACATTTTTTTGCATGATTATCATATTGAGAAGTACCTATTAATTGAATATTGAATTCAATAAAGCGGATAGCTATTTACATGCTGTCCGTACAAACATATGCATTGGTAATATTAAGTTTATAAGTTAATATTATTCATAAATGTATTTCTATTAATTATATTAATAACGTCACGACAAAATTATTTTGCTCTGTTTGAAGAAGATCTCATACAATAGTTTTAATATACACGATATTGATTCCGAATATTTTTCATACTAAAGTCATCAGCTTTTTTGTTCAACAATCCAATTATTCAAGAAGTTTTATTAATCAAGGTATTAATTTTTTTTTTAATTTATTGAGATAATAAAATGAAAATTAAATTCCCAATTGTGATGGCTACAGGATGAATACACTATTTTATCGACTGACCCTTGTTTTTTTCTAGTTAAAATGCTATGATTATTTATCAATCTTCCAGAAAATTAATAATCGAAGTATTTTTGTATTTGAATGTGTTGACTTCAACCGTTTAGCCAATCCGAATTATTAAGAAGAGAGGACTCAAATAAAAACTGGATTTCGAAACTCGTTTTACAATAATTTTAATCCTTTGCAAATGACTGCCAACCAAAGCACAACATCAAAAACAGGCTTCTATAAACCCGCTATAAATACATTTTATATATAGATTGACGTCGGTTGCATCTTAAATAGAATTTATCAATATAATTTTCTATTAGAACGAAAATAATACACAATATATACTTTAATAATACTTTCGGTGTCTTTTATTGTAGATCGGACTTACTAATAGTCTTTTTCCAACTTCGTACCAGTTTGTGTCAGGCTAGCGTACAATAGCGAATGTTTTATCGTTTATAGTGCTATATCAATCAAACAAAGTTTATTACAATTATTATCGTCAAATATCGAAATCGTCAATTTTGAAATGACAAATATCGAGCGTGACACTCGACTATGCAATTTTTCAGCGGCATTTAAATACTTAAATAGTCTAAAGTCCTCATTTTAGATAGATGAGTAAATTCTATTACGCGTTAGAATATAATACTTAAAATAACGTAGATGCTTTAGTAATCCTAAATTCAAAGTCAAAAATAAATAATTTAGAAAAAAACGGAGATTACAAAATTTCATGCGGTGATTGTAAAAGAAGATAAATCAATGAAAATTCTAGAAATATTAACATTATACTTAAATACGTCGTTTTCTAGGTGGTAATAACTTTTCTGAATTCGTGAAACGCTTTATGGATAATAATTATTCTTTTCATTCATGTACCATTAAATTTCTCCATCTTCATCTCCGTGAGGGTTATAAAATGAATAATTTTGAAAGTTTAGAAATGTAAAGAAATTTGAAAACGGGTATTAATTTGCTTAACAATATTACTTTTATTAACTCTTCTCCTCTTCTCTCAATACTCCCGTTACAACTACCCTTTCACCAGTAACTTTTTCAGTACCTAATTATTTGCTTATCCACCTATTCAATGTAAAAAATATAGTAGTCAACATGTGAGTAATTTTTAAATATTTTTCGAATTCTTATACCTAGGTACCTACTTATTTTTTGATAAAATTCTCTTTCTCCCTTTAAATGTAGAATTTTTTGATTATATTGAATTTTGATTTTTAAACTTTGTTGAATTTTGGCGTAGACGCTAGAGAATGAGGTGTTTACCTTTGTTTAGTTTAGATAAACGTTTCGAGATTTATTAAAACAAGAAGCTTCAGCCACGTAGACACAAAAGTAAGAGACGGTCAAAGCTAAGGCGGTGTGACAATATCTCCATTGACATATCTGTCATAGAAATTCAAGTTGGTCTTGCGGTTAAGACTCTCGCCTCGTGATCCGAAGGTCGCGGGTTAGAACCTCACTCCAGACCGGCAATTTAGTCCTATTTTCCTAGCGCAAGCGTTTAGCTTAGTTTGAAAATAGGAAGAATATTGATGTGACACGTATTCCGTGTTCGCATCTCAATTTTTTTGTTAATTTAAAAATTTAAAAAAAATTAGAGTTAATAGTGGTAATGAGGATGGTTCTTATTAGAAAATCTACATCAGAAAATAAAAATCCGCAAATAATTTACACTTAGTACCTACCTATGTG
>JADDOH010003464.1:0-101947 GCA_016648135.1 Agrypnia vestita
GTCAGGAGACGTTTCAATAGCATCATCATCATCACCATCATTAGCAGCGTCCCAGTTGTATGTAGTCAGGAGGCGTTTCGAGAGTATCATCATCAACATCATCATTAGCAGTGTCCCAGTTACATATAGTCAGGAGGCGTTTCGATAGTATCATCATCAACATCATCATTAGCGGTGTCCCAGTTATATATCGTCAGGAGACGTTTCGGTAGTATCATCAACATCATCATCATAGCAGTGTCCCAGTTATATATCGTCAGGAGGTGTTTCAATAGTATCATCATCATCATCATCATTAGCAGTGTCCCAGTTATATATATAGTCAGGGGGCGTTTCGATAGCATCATCATCATCATCATCATTAGCGGTGTTTCAGCTATATATCGTCAGGAGTCGTTACGATAGTATCATCATCATCATTAGCGGTGTTTCGGCTATATATAGTCAGGAGACGTTTCGATAGTATCATCAACATCATCATCATTAGCAGTGTCCCAGTTATATATCGTCAGGAGACGTTTCGATAGTATCATCAACATCATCATCATAGCAGTGTCCCAGTTATATATCGTCAGGAGACGTTTCAATAGCATCATCATCATCACCATCATTAGCAGTGTCCCAGTTGTATATAGTCAGGAGGCGTTTCGATAGTATCATCTGTGTCCGTCAGATAGAATCGTCAGAAACGTTTACGATAGTACATCATCATCATCATCATCACTAGCGGTGGTTCAGCTATATATCATCAGGTGACGTTTCGATAGTGACAACATCATCTTCATCAGTGATGGCAGGGTTCCAGTTACACATCAGTCGGAGAAAATTAGGCAGATCCCATCATCATCGATGGCAGGATTCTAGCTGTACACCATTTGGAGAAAATACACCGACATCCCTGGCCAGGGGCTAGGCATATCCCTACTGTCCAGATCCACCTTTCCATCTACTAATACGAGGGGTCATGGCCTCGTGAAACCACATGGCAACCAACCATTACAAGTATTTATTTATGTATTGTATATGTAAGTATATGTATGTATATTATATTTTATTAGTATGTATCTATTCGTACGTAGTGTATGAGGGGGCTCTTCACGGGTGGCACAACACCCGTGCGGATGTCTTCCCTCGTCTGGAATGGATTGAACGTATTGATGCATACCAGATTATAATAAGTACTACCTGGGAGGGTGATTGCAGTCACTGTAGTGTCGCGAATGGCCAATGGGCTGTAGTTGCTCACAGGCGAGGGTTGGGGAGCCTAGGAAACTCCCCCTCCCCACTCGCATATTTTTGACTTGACAGGTGGCCCGGGACCATCTTTACAGTAGCTTCAGTATATATACCGTAGTTTAACTTAGTTTAACCTGGAGGAGTTGGAATTCGGGGGGCAAACTGGCTCTGAGCCCGGACGCCAGACACTGACGCGAGGGATGGTGCGGTACTTTGCACAGAAGAGGCCCAACATGAAAAGGCGCATCCAGGCTCAGGTCAACGTATCCGGAACTCGTGTCGGGAGAAGGAAGATGGGATCAGTCACCGATGAGCCTTTGGGTACGGAGGGGCCGAATTTAAAGCAACCACATTTTCCGCGTACACATACATTTATACATACCTCCCACACCCCCTTTATCCATTAGAACCCACCGTACCACTAGAATGAGACATAGGGCCAGATACAGGTGACGGAACTTAGGCCGGCTAGTAAATAAACGTAACAATGTAATTGATATAAAAATAATGCAGAGTAAATATAAAAGATCGTAAGGAATAAGCACAGCGAGATAACGGCGGAAGATAAAATTATTAATCAGCGAGGGCGTCGAAGACGGAATCATCCATAGGAGCGGCTACGAAGGACTCGAGGGCTTTCAGGGGATCTATGTACTCTATATGTGCATGCGCATGTGATAACGGCACGTTACTAACCTTTCCAGTGGATGGCGGTCGATCCCATACAGGTAGGACAATGGGGGATCGAGCGGAGAGGGCGTGGGAGCAGAGGATCGCGCACTCTGGAAGCGCAGCTACACCAGATGCAGTGGTTTCAGTCCGTAGGAATGATAGGTAAATAATATAGGGCCACGGAACATAGTATGTTTAGCAATTGCACCGTAGGGCTTAATTGACGTGCTAGGTAGTTTTGTTTGCGTTTTCCATGAACATTCACGAACTTCATACCCCAGTATTTAATTTAAGTAAAGCTTGCGTTAGGGTTACCACTAAACCAATTCATCCCCTATAGTTCGAAACAAAAAATTACACAACGTGAACTGGGGAGGTCTTGAATAAAGCGAGGGTGTTTGGAAATACTACGTTAAAACCGTAGAGCCTTCACCCGACGTAGATAGATAGCTTGTTTGCCTCTAACAAGGCGTAAACTCAGTTAGGAGTAGGATCGAGCTGGAAGGCGAAGAAGAGGATCCATCACAACACTTATCATAAAATCCAAAGCAAATATTTCAAAACATGTCAGAAAAATGACAGGCTTGTAAAATATACACAGTTCAAAACGTGCTAGAAAAATAACAGGCGAATGACATATAATACACACGGTTCAAAAAGACTTGACGAAAGGTGATAAATAAAAGGATATTATTTTTTGGCTGTGTAAAAAATTTATTTATTCATTCATTCATTCATTCATTTACGCCTAATGTTATGTTATGTTAAATGTTAAATGTTAAAATGTTAAAATAGATATCGCGATTGAAGGTATTATGCTGTATAGTCACTTATTCACCCGTCGATAGTTTAGTAACCTGAGTGATGTGAGACCACCACATTAGCGAAGAGAAAAACTACATTTCAAAATGAAGACTACAACACGCACAAGTTGACAAGTTTGAAAACTACAAAGTGTGTGCTGCATTCATAGTATGTACCGAAACATTTTATACTTCATCTACTTCAATTAACTACATAAAGTGAAGTAATTGTAGTACTATAAAATTGTGTCTGCTACAATTACTACAAAATGTGCTTCTTGAAAAGTGTACTACTACAAAATTTTCATATCCATGGAGGAGGGGGTTGTTTCAGTTTCCAGGAATTACAAGAATCCAAAAAATTTTAAAACTTTAGACGGGAGGTCGTTTCAGTTTCAAACTTTTCCTCTTAAAATATGAGGGGGTGGGGGGGGGGGGTCAAAAAGGCGTTTTAGCTACATCGACTTGAAAACTTGACTTGACAAAATTGAAGTGTGTGTGGTTTGATGTACTTTTTGTTCGTAAATTCGTAAATATGATAATTTGAAGTACCTACACAGTTTGAAGTATGCGATTTAAAGTGTGTAGTTTTTAGTGTGCAGTACACTTCGAAACGATTATTATTAGATTATTTTACTGGTATAGAGCGTATAGAGTATAGTATTGAGTATATAGAATATAGAGCGTATATAGTATAGAGTAATTGTATAGAGAACCACTACACTACATATTTTAAATCCATTTGTCCCTTGATACTTGTGACTAATTTTCACAATTTATCCTTTTAACTTTTCGATAAAAATAGGTGCGCTAGAAAACAACTAATTTCGCTTCATCCACATTCATACATCTTCTCATGCAAGCTCGACGATTTTCGAATCTTCTAACAGCACCATCTTCCAGTATCTGGTATCTCTGCGGAAGACGTGATCATGCCACGTTTTCTGCGGCCGCCCTCTCTGGCGCCGTCAACACTTGCGGCATACCTATATCTTTTTACTATTCTCACCTCATTTATTCATTTAACATGCCCAAACCACCAAAGCGACCCTTTTCTAATTCTATTCACTATGCTAAGATCAGCTTTACACTCTTTTCTAACCTGTTCAAATTCTATAGTAATATTACAAAAAGAATCTATTGAATTTATATTTTTTCCTGTCTTGTTTTAGTACACTTACGTTTAATACACTCAAAATTACTGATAAATCGGCAACATCGACTCAATACTGACTCAAAATATTTGTAAAATATTCGCAGAGAATGCACGTCAACCATGTTTAAAGATTGACTCGATACTAAACTGAACTAAATAGAACGAAAAGATTTCAAAAAAATACGTTCATATGACCTTCAGTTAAATATACATTATTTAGCTATAGTATATAAGAAAGGTTTTATGAGGTAATACATCCGCAGGTAGCCGGCAACGTCGCCCACTCTATTGTTCGATTTGTTCCGGTTACTTGCCGCGCCATCGAAATCGCTGTATCTCGATAAATAATTGGAATAGGACATAATTCTGAATGTCTAAACTTACGAAATATACAAAAAAAAAAATTGTTTTTTTTTAATTTCTTGACTAGGATACCCCCTTAAGAAAATTAAATGCCAATTGTAAATATTTACTTCGAGAGATTTATAAAAAAATTTGGGTAAATAAACCATTCCATTCTTTTTCGCAAACATCGTTATTTAAAAGTATAATTTTAAAAATATAATGTTAAAATTGAATTCTGATAAGAAATATAATCATATTTATCGGTAAGTTGGTGAATCTGGTAACGCGTGCTCTCTTTTAACTCGTAGCGTCTGCTTGTCTACTTGTCGTCTTGTCTGCTTATCTGACGAAAAAATTTGGATCGATTTTTAACCGTTTTTCCGTGATCCAATCGAGCTGAAACTTTGCAAGCAGACTCGTGGCGACGATCAAGAAGATCTGTCAAATTCGTTAAAAAAAATTAATAATTATTGTATAATTTTGTATTTTTAGAAATTTTAATAGTTTTTTCAAATTGGAACCATTCAATATGAGTAATTAGCCTAACGCATGTATAGAAAGCTGACCTGAACCACGAAACCTGATTCAAAGCGAAAGGGAGTATTGTAAAAACTTGGTTTTTATGGGTTATTACTCCCTTTCTTTTAACTCGTAGCGTCTGCTTGCTTGTCTGTCGAAACAACTTTGGGTCGATTTTTAACCCTTTTCCCGTGATCCAATCGAGCCGAAACTTTGCAGGCAAACTTGAGGTGACAATAAAAATGATCTAACAAATTTACGTTTTAAAAAAATTATAATAATAGTATAATTTTGGATTTTTCTAAATTTTTTATTACTGCTTTTCGTAGCGCCGTCCGACTCAAGCCCAACGCATGGGGTAAGCGTCAAACCTGTTTCAACTAGTATATGAGAAAGGGAGTATAATATAAACTTTTAGTTTTTTCGTATTATATACCAATATAACTTTGATATTATTAGTTGACTCTAACCTAATCTGTTTCTTCCATAATCAGTTTATTAGATTTGCGAATGATGCACTTACCATATCGGGTAGTAAGTACTGGAAGTAGGTGGCGAACCCCTCGTTCAGCCACGTGTCGCTCCACCAGTGGCAGGTGACCAGGTTACCGAACCACATGTGCGCTATTTCGTGGGCCAGGATCGAGTTGATTTGCTGCCTATATCTTACTGAGGATACCGTTGGATCGTACATAAGATAAGCCTCTCTGAAAAATGATAAAGGTTACAGATCTTATATCTCGATTTCTGTCATTCCTTCTAGAAATTTCAACATGGAAGATTTCGTACTGCCATAAAAACCTGAGAGCGTACCTTTATTTATTGAGTTATATTTATTTATTATTATTATTATTATTATTATTTATTAATCAATGCCCTCGTGGGCTTTTACAGTACAAGAAAGTTAAAAAGATTGTTATATATGTAACATAAAACACGTTTTAATGTAAATAATTTTAAAATAATAATATAAATAAAACACCTACATATTTAAGAGAAATTAACAATATATAAAAACAATGTTTAGTACAAAATAAATTTTTTATTCTCGTCTATTAAGTATTGGGACAACAATCTTAAGATCCCTATATGCTATTTTTTAGAATACGGCTGATTGCGCGTTTATTAAGATATCCTTATCACATGTTATCTAAAGATGTACTTACTATTCTACGTTTATGTATCTAGATTCATCGTCGGTGACACAGTAACCCAATAGAAAGCAAGATAGTCTCTGAAAAATTATGGTTGTCTAAACCATATTTGTTTAGCTTCATCATAAGGGTTTACACGACATATCTTTCAGAAATGTGGTACCGTGAAAGTTTGTGAAAAATAAGCGTCTTATCATTAGATTTTAATTTTAAAAGTTACAAAAAGAGATACCTGTAGGTCGAGAGACCCCAATTTTCCATGGAACCGGCGGAGAAATCAGGGATGGCAGCCTGGTCCATCTTCATGTTGCTGTTCATTTCATAGTACTTGATATCAGTAAAAATATCCATTGCTGAAACGAGATTACGGCCAGTGTCGAAGGCATATTTCCCCATGTTCTTAGCTCCTGGCCGAGCCCAGACTCCGTATTTTTTCGGATCAGCTAGATTAGTTTCAGACGCAGCTTCGAATTGAGAGACAATAAACGCCAACAGGTATGTTGACATGATGGGTGTCTCGAAAAAAGTTTCTTCCACTGTTGTATCAGACCTGAAATAATATTGGTGCAAAAACAAAAAATAAGATCATACAGAGGCTTCCAGAAGGTTCTAGAGCCTCGACAAGTGGTCTGGAACAGTGTGGAAGCGGCCCGATATATCTCGACACGCCAGGAAATTCCAAATTAAAACTGCATTCGAGAGACATAATACGAAGATATATTTTCGGACCTAAATATGTTAGTGAGTTCTGATATAAAAGAGTTTCGTTAACCATTTTCAAAGAAAGTTTATCAGTGCTTTACTAGAATTATATAGCGGCAAATAAGTGACAATATTGTCAAGTGAAGTTATTTAGCTAGAGTCCAGATAACATTGTTAAAAGATCAAAAAAAAAAAATTTTAAAAGAAAATTTACTCACGAATTCCTTGTCGAATCGATAGGCATATTGGATAAGGATTTGCTGAAGTTGGTGGGTCGGATGATAGTCATGATAAATTTGGCCTTGTGTTGTGGTTCATCTAGACATGGAAATACTTTTCTCGCACTGACCGGATGGAAATGCGTTGTACCGAGCCATCTAAAAAATTATTCTTATTTAATATATGTATGTAAAAATATATTTTGCTTTAATTTAATGTATTGTTGTATATTATGTATTATACGATTTGGGATTTAATATTGTTCGCTTCAGCTATCTTTTCATATCTGAGTATTCTCAAGAAGACGGATGAATTTGAAACATGCAGAAGCGCATCTCGAAAGCAGTGATTTTACTACTTTAGCTGAAGAATATCTAAAGAGTTAAATAGTATACTATGTTACACTAAATAGTAAAAAAGAGCTAAAAGTAAATAGTCAATTATTGATCATAATTTATGCATATGTCTATAATATTATATTTTCACGGTATTATTTCCCTTTTCTTTGAAAATCTTTAAATTCCTTTCATCGAAGTAACGTAATAACGTACAAGTATATATCTTGGTCATGGGACCTATGTCCCCGAAATAGCGAAAATAAAGTACTTGGTCATATTAATTATATTAATAATGTCACAACAAAATCATTTTACTATTATTGAAGAAGTTATTAACATATTATACTTTAAAATACGTAAAAGAATACGAATAACATAACATCTAATAGTTTATACAGTAGAACCTCGTTAATTCGAAATTCAAGGTACCAAAAGATTTTTTTTCAAAATTCGCTTAAAAATCGTAAATTTCCTGAAATCGTAAAACTGAAAAAAAACTGTCAATTTAATGAAAAAACGTATGTACATATTTTTGCGTATATTTCAGGAAATATTTCAAAAACGCAAAAACTTAGTACATCACAAAACTTTTATTGCCAAAGTAAATCTAAATATAATAATTTTTTATCTGTTCGAACTTGCTGGAATGACAATTTTAGACAGTTAAAGTGTGACACCCAATCAGCGCGCGGTTCGTGTTACGCGGTCGCGCAAGGGTCGTTATTAATAATTATTATTTCCTGTGATTTTTCATTAGTATAAATATGGCTAGTATCGACATATTTTCCGTTCTCACTTGCGAAAAAATTTAAATATTTTTTTCAATTTCGTGAAATTTATAGAATTACGAATTACCTGGATTTTTGGAATTTCGGGATTAATCGACTACGACATTAACATTTTGGAACTGATTTTTTTTTAAATGTTGAAAGATTTAAAAAAAATCGAATTACCTATTGCGGATTTAGAATTATCGGAATTCAAATTAACGATATTTTATTATATTAAAATTATAGCAAAATATTTAAGTTAAATATTACAATTACTTGATAAAGCCGTTTTCCTTATAAGAACTTCTGTAGAATCTACTCATGCATTTAATTGCTAGGATAAATATTTTATTCATTTGTATATTCAATTTTAAAACTATGTATACAAATAACATATTAAATCGGTAAACTTGTTTAATAAATCTATTTATTTTAATCATTTATTTTGTTGCATTAAGAAAAATAGAATAAGCCTGTAAAATATTTAAGAAATGAACTTACTTGGTCACATCCCCTTCCTTGTACGAGCTTCTGTAGAATCCGCTCATCTCTTCTCCAATTAAACCAGTGTATTTAATGCTGATCTGGTACGTTTTCGCTTGATCTAAAAGACTATCCAGATTTATTTTCAAAAAGTCGTAAGATTCGATGAATTCTATACTCGTAATAAATATTGAACTAGAAGTGTTCAAAACGGTTATCGTCATATCTTCCTTAGACATTGTAAGATTTTTTGAGTGCAGTGTAATTTGCATCAGGCCAGTTTTCTTCGGTACCAGTTCTATCATAACCGTTCCATCAAAGGTGAAATTTTTGACACCGTTGCCATCAAAATATGGTGTTATTGAAATGCGATAGCGAACGGCCTCAAAGTCTTGGGGTAATCTGTACTCCACATTGAGCGCCTTCTCGTCTGGGAGGATCTCGTCCCTCAGGCTCATGAAGTTGACAGCCCTTGGCTGAAGTGCCAGGGAAACCAAAATAAAACGCAACAGTTGCGTCGTCCCTGAAAAAAATGTATGAGATTAGTAAGAATAGATGTGTGGCGTGCCAGACCTGCCTGGACTTCTAATCCCTCGAGCGTTCCAAACGGACCAATCGCGCTCGAGGGATGACTGCCCAACGAGAAGCCGAAGCGCCCGCAAAGCAAGGCAATAGCGAAGGGAAAAACTTCATTTCAAAATAAAGACTACAACACACACACGTTCACCAGTTTGAAGACTACAAAGAGTACACTACAATTGTAGTAAAAACTACTTGAAGTGAAGTAATTGTAGTACTACGAAATGAAGTGAAGTAAATGAAGTGAAGTAAGTGAAGTGAAGTTATTGAAGTGAAGTAATTGAAGTGAAGTAATTGAAGTGAAGTAAATGAAGTGAAGTAATGAAATGAAGTAATAGTGAAGTAAATAAAAGTAAAAAAAAGGTCAACGACAAAATAAATAAATGACGATATTTTCTCCAAAGTAACATTTGGCGACCTAAAAAAAAAAACAAACCAAACCATGGGGGGGTTGTTACAGTTACCAAAGATTTCTTAGCTACATCAACTACCCAAAAATTTTTCAAACCATGGGGGGGGGGGGGTTGTTACAAATTCCAGAAATTTCTTCATATATCTACATCAACTTTCCAAAAATTTCACGTAAAAAATACACTATTTAAAATGGGTTTCTCATACTTTCGATAACTTTGAAGTGTATTAATTTTGTAGTGTTCGCTTTGAAATGAAGTGTACTATTTGAAGTTTATACTTTCAATGACTTTGGTGTTTGTAGTTTGTAGTGTGCACTACACATCAAAATGTGCGAAGTGTGCACTTCAATGTAGTGTAGTACTACATTGTAGTAGTGAGTACAGAGCGGACCCATCACTACAAGGCAACCATTCTTTCTCCGCCCGGCGCCCGTGACACCGCGCTTCAACTCGCGCTCCGACAGTATTGTAGCCGCATTTTTCCTATCATGTAAAGTTTATGACATCATCAATAAAGCTTCGAGTAATTGTGAGTACATTTTTCTATTCATCCTGTATCACATCCCGCTCCGCCTCACACACACATTCCTACACTCGCCTTCAGCGTCCACTCGACACACGCCAGACTGATTGTGCATTTTGGCAGAGGTGCGCAGTCACACTGTTTTGTTCGCGAATACACACGCACATTATTATTCGATCATTTCCGCCACACCGGCGTCACAGATTTGATTTATAATGTTACACAAAGGGAATCCTCATATCCTAGAGAAAAAACTAAACAACTAACAAAGGGTGTACGACGATCGATTAATGATCTGGTGGTTGGTGGTTCGAGCCCCATTCTAGGACATCAGCAAGTTATTCCTATTTTCATAGCAAAAGTGTTATAACTTATTTTGAAAATACTAAAAATATTGTTGCGACACTTAGTCCGTGTTTTCAGACAGGGTTTAACACCACATATTCCTATTTTTGCACACCACTTTTGCTTCGGTAACATTTATACATCTTTTAATGAACGCTCAACAGTTGTCGAAGCTTTTAATAGGGCCGTCCTACAATATTTGTAGTATCTGATCGTACCAGGTTTTTCGCGGATGTACCTCTATTCCTGCTGATATCAGCACCTACCTAATATATTTTCTTAACAATACTTTTCTCGCTCATGCGTTTCACATGACCAAACCATTTTAGCGATACATTTTTTTCTATCTAACGTACAGCCAGCATTACATTCTAATTTGTTCATTCCTCACTTAAAGAAGATTTTCCACACATACGCCTTATACATTTCCTCCGCATTTAGTCTACTTTTATATCTTTTTTACCATTTATAGGCTTCAATTCCATATATCAGAGTTGGCACCAGAATTCTATTGTATACCGCTAATTTTGCTTCCTTTGACAGAGTCTTATTGACCAATAATGCATTCAGAACGCCATTTACTTTGTTTCCCGCAGCAGCCTCCTTTCGATATCGCTCTCAGCCTTGACGTCTCTACTAAACATACTTTTCAAAAATGCAAACGTATACTTGTTCTGAACTAAGCATTGCGTCACTCTTTCATCCTAGAGAATATGGTTCTTAATAAATTATCGTTGTTTTTATAAAATTTGTTTACTTTGGCTCGGGTTCGTGGAGAGATTTTCGTTTCAATAATGTTTCTGAAAGGCAAATTTTGCTCGAACTAGGTTTATTTTATCTTTACATAAAATTTTTTTTGTTTAAAACCACTTTATTGAGTTTAAACCAACTAGTTTCGACTCACAACTGAGTCTTCATCAGGGTTCAGATATTAACTAAATAAAAACAGAATTACGAGCAATTAAGAAAGCACTAAGGGAAGAAAGAGACAGAACGTCAACTGTGGTGGGGGTTGGGTGAAAGAGAGTGGATATGGGTGGGTGTAGTTAATTGGAAGGGGAATATATCTAGAATTGGACTACGCGATAAATCTAGTTGCTTATTAAGTAAATATTTTTTATTTGTTTTTAAAGATTTTTTTATTTCTAAAGCTTCTAAATTATTGAGACGAATACCTATGTCGTTTCTATGAAGTAGATCTACACCCGAAGATTGGTCAAATGCGTGTTTTTTTTCTATTAAATGAATTGCAAATTCTGAATAGCCTATACTATTTAAACATCTTTTATGTTCAACGACTCTTGTATTTATATTTCTAGCTGTTTTTCCTATGTAAAATGCAGGGCAATCGTTGCACTTGAGTTTATAAATCCCTGAATAGCTTAGTTTATGTTCTTTATATTTAGAATTTATCAAAAGTCTACCTAAGTTGTAATTTGTGTAAAAAGCGGCTTTAATTTCAGGTGGAAATTTTAAAACGCTCAATGATGACAGATTATTTATAAATAAAATTCGACGCCAGCCGTGGTTTTGATTAGTTAAAACCATAATATTGATAGGATCATTATTATAAATAAATTTTTTGGTATTAATTAGACGTAATTTTTTTGCGAGGATTCTAACAATTAGTGCGCTTTCATAACCGTTATTTTTTGCAATAGATTTAATTACCGCTAGTTCTTCGTTAAAATTAACATTAGAAAGGGGAACAGTGACAAGTCTATGGATCATTGAATGGAACGCTGAATGTTTGTGGGAGATCGGGTGGTTCGAGCTATTTCCCACCCGATTTCTCTTTCACCCAACCCCTACCACAGTTGACGTTCTATCTCTTTCTTCCCTTAATGTTTTCTTAATTGTTCGTAATTCTGTTTTTATTTAGTTAATACTGAACCCTGATGAAGACACAGTTGTGAGTCGAAACTAGTTGGTTTAAACTCAATAAAGTGGTGTTAAACAAAAAATTATTTTATTTAAAGATATAATGTCTCACCACAAAGTGTTTGCTTCGTGTGAAAAAAAAATTTTTTGGTTTATTTTGTTTTAATTTAAATTTATTTTTGAAACATGATTTTACATTGTAACATATTGTAGTATAGAAACACTAGGTACTCACTTTAGGTTTTTCATATTAAAATTTTTGCACTCTCATTTAAATTCCTTTATATTCACTTTATGTTCACTATATTTAGTAATATCTTTGGCAGGCTGTTGAAGATTTTGAGTCTTTTGTATGATACATTATACAGTTTTGTGAAGTACTTTTGTTTTTCTTCTGTAGTCGCCAACCTGTTGTCGCTATTTCATGTATTGTAATGACTGTAATCTTGAATGAAAATCCTTATTTAGTTTCATTATATCTTTTGCAAAACAATTTGCAGATGGAGTAGAAAATCTAATATATAATTGCTCTTTTATTATAAAAAACAGTGATGTAAGGAAAATGGTTGTTTACTATTTTTTTACAATACATAAATTATTGGAGAAATATAAATACGCTTTTTTAAATTCTAGACTTAAAACATCCAGAATTCGAATAAAAAGTAGGCGGCACGAGCTGCCTTAGGCGTTGCCTTATTCTAAGCATCGACACTCCGTATGATTGTCTCGTTTCCTCGCAGCCTTTCTGTCTTGCAATGATTTCGTAATCATATGCGATGGTGCAATATTTATCTCATACAAGGTTTGTCTTGTTCTCGTCTTGAAATAGCATGATCTATCGACGCGATACGATACTTTGACAGTTTGCAAAATGGATGACCAACCTTAAGAATATCACTACAACATGTTTCGGAAATGTCAATTTCCTTTTTCAGGTGGGTGTAGACTGAAGAGTGTGGAGTGTGTCTGGTGTGGATCTAGTGGAAGTTGTTATCAAGGTAGTGGGAAAGACTCTCTCTAAACAAGCAGTAGTGATATTTTTTATCAATTCTAATCTTTCATTATCTAAAGCCACGAAATTATATTTTCATAAGATATTTTTAAGAAATTATATTTTCTTAAGATATTTTTATGTTAATCTAAAGTAAATCCAAGTCGAATAAAATAAAAAAAACGTTTAAAAAATTTTAATAGATTTTTATACAAAATTTTTATCATTTTATTTGAGTTGTGTTGAAGCGAATTAATTTTTCATAATATATATAAGTTACTGTAATGATAGTTCAACTTTTTGCAATAAATAAGTCAGAAATATTGAAAAAGATGCAAATTTTATTGTTGCAAACTTCATAACTATTGATATTAACCCTAGAAAGCTAACCTTCGTCAAAACGACGACGCGTTTTGACGTATAAATTTTGAGTGCGTCGTCGTACGCATTCCAGATTCCGGCTAATCTCAGTCAACTCGCAGCTCGCGCGGCGCACTAGTATGTTTTTTGTGTAGGGGCCCTGTGTGCGCCGTTCCAGCCACCATGAGTCGTCGAATCGACGAGGGTTAGTATTAACGTTATTCTTGGAGACTTATTTTTCATTCTTTTTTGGTGTTATAATTATTTCGGTGTTTTGTAAACTTTGTACATAATTAGCCTACATTGAAATAAGAACCTACATTATTTTTATTTGAATACATTTTTATTAGGTCCTTACATATGAAATTGACGTTTTGCCGTACTGGAAAATTTGATCTCAAATATCTTCTCTTTGGTAAGGAATTCCAAATCCAAATTTATACAGCTATTTACTCATGTATTTGTGTTTTGAAAATTATAATTCATTTGTTTTTTCCTCAATTGTTTTTTTCTTTGCGTCACTCAGTTTACAAAATGAAAAACTTGAAATATCGCGTTATTTACGAGTACGAGTTCCACCGTGGCACCAGTGCTGCAGAAACGGCTCGAAGGATTAATGATGTGTATGGCGACGGTGCCGCAAAAGAAAACACAGTGCGTTTTTGGTTCCAACGTTTTCGTTCTGGAAATTTCGACCTGCAGAACAAGCCCCGTGGACGGCCGGAGACCAAAGTTGATAATAAAGAATTGAAGGCTATTGTGGAAGCGGATCCATCGCAAACCACATCCGAGTTAGCTGCAGGCTGCGGTGTTAGTGATAAAACTGTTTTAATCCACTTGAAGCAAATTGGTAAGGTGAAAAAGCTTGAAAGGTGGGTACCTCACGAATTGAGTGAAGCAAATCAACAAACGCGCGTTGACTGCTGCGTTGCATTACTCAACCGGCACAATAATGAAGGGATTTTAAATCGAATCATTACCTGTGATGAAAAGTGGATCCTGTACGATAATCGGAAGCGCTCATCGCAATGGCTGAACCCTGCCGAACCAGCCAAACCATGCCCCAAGCGAAAATTGACTCCAAAAAAGTTACTTGTGAGCGTTTGGTGGACTAGTGCTGGTGTCGTTCACTACAGCTTTCTTAAATCTGGCCAGACGATTACGGCAGATGTCTATTGTCAGCAACTGCAAACCATGATGGAAAAGCTAGCTGCTAAACAACCGAGGCTGGTTAATCGCTCTAGGCCACTGCTGCTTCATGATAACGCTAGACCACACACTGCACAACAGACGGCTACCAAATTAGAGGAGCTTCAATTGGAATGTCTAAGACATTCACCGTACTCTCCGGACCTTGCCCCAACAGATTACCATTTTTTTCGAAATTTGGATAACTTCTTGCAAAGGAAAAAATTCAACTCCGATGGGGCAGTCCAAACCGCCTTCAAAGATTTTATTGATTCCCGTCCGAATGGTTTTTTTAGTAAAGGGATCGATGAACTACCTATGAGATGGCAAAAGTGCATAGATAGCAATGGTACATACTTTGATTAAATAAATATATTATAATAAAAAAAATCGGCTTTATGTTCCTCCCATACTAAACGCCAATTTCATATGTAAGGACCTAATATTTTAGATACGATTCGTCAGCTGTTATAAGATGATTATAGTGACGAAGAAAACTGCTCTGAGAGTGAGAAAAAAGACAACGTTGAGGCTGATCCGGCTTATGAAACAGACGGTGAGGAAGAGATTTTTTCTGTGACAGAACAACCACCTTCAACTGAAGACATCCAGGCAAGTACATCTTCATAAATTGAAGACCCGTTACCTAGTTCTTCAGTTCTCGCTTCTTGCAGCCGAAAAACTCGACGTTGGCCTTTATGTAATTTTTACGGAATGCTAAACATTGCATTTATAAATAGTTATGTTATATGTAACCAACACTTTGGAGGCTAATAAAAAACCTTTATCGAGGCGTGAGTACTTGAAAACTCTGCATCAAAAATTAGTCGAGCCTCACATGCAAAAAAGATTACAAATTCTGACACTCAAACGGGGCTGCGGGACTCAATAACAGCGATTTTGAATATGCCAGGAACCAGTAGTTCTACTTCTACACATGAAACTGATCAAAGAGAAGATGAAATTAGTCTTTCTATCGCCAAAAAAAGAAAAATTTGTGCAATTTGCCCCTCAACAAGGCAAAAAATGACAAAGAGTTGTTGCACCAAGTGCAAAAAATCCTTGTGTGGCGAACACAAACTTGACATTTGTTACAAATGTATTAATTAATAGTTTTTTTCTAAAATTTTTATTTCTTTTATTGATTTTGTTACTTAATTTTAATATTTTAATATTTTTTTAAGGTCTTTGTTATTTTAGTTAATAAGATTTAAGCATTTAAAAAAACAAAAATGTTCAAATGAGTAAAAACTCTTGTCTCAATTAAAAGACTGTAAAAGTAATTCAAATGTGATTTTAGTAAATAAAAAACTTATAAACATGTTAACAATTGATTATTGTAATAAATAAGTAAAACACATATAAATATTTTATTCCATAAACCCTTAGAAGCCTGCCTTTTATATGGTGTAGCCGAAACGACGAAGGTTAGTAATAAGCGTTGTAAAATAAGGTTAGTGATCTAGGGTTAAGTCATGGTTGCTAGAACATTCTCGACTCATTATCAAGGAAGGATTCCACCTGTAAAGTTTTTGGTACTATCTATGAGACATCCTGTATAAGTAATAAAATATATACCTCATTAGATCATAAAACTGGCAAAAAAAATAACCATCGACTTCGCTTAACTTATTTTGTATATGATTTCGTTTACATTTACCATGTATATCAATATATTGAACCTGTTTATTTGAAACGTACAACGTATCATTGGATACCAAATAATCAGCCTTTTATTGAATAGATTATATTAAATACCAGATAAGATATGAAAATGTTATGCGCCAGCAAGGGAGCAATGACTACTCGGTGTATTTTTTATATTTGTATTTTATTTAGTTCACAATGCATATATTTATTTTTACATAACAATTCTATTGTTAAACATGTTGATATTTCTGTGTTTTTTACATTCTCTGTTAGATTTCGTATTCCTATCCGGTAGTAATAAATATGTAGGTACATATTGTTGCCATTATATACACATGAATATTATAAGATTTCATTCTATTATTTTTGTTGTTCTACAAGATTGATAAATACGTAATAAAATATCATAACATTTATAATCACTTAAGAGTTAATATTTGTGCAGAAAATTAGAAAAACTCACGTAGATCCATGATGACCAATTGATGACACAACAGCCAGTACACGTCAAGTATTTTTTATATCTATATTTGATTGCATCTGTGATTGGCAACTTATTTTCGCAATCCGAGGAACAACCAACGACACTACACGTGCACACACTGACTGAGATATCTTATAAAATGTCATATCTTCATTTCGAACAATACCATAATTTAGCGATAAACACATTCACACACAAACTACTTATGTTTACTTATCTAATACCGGTATTTATCAATATTGGTGTGCAAGAAAAACTCGACCAAATCTGTCGACAGCTTTATGATGGAATTGATTTTGCCTAACATTTTCTGATTCGTATATTACCTATGTCGTGTTTTATCGACCTTTCTGATTGAAGTTTTGGATCTTATTGCAGGGTCCCCTGACTCAATAGGAGAGTTGATAAGTTATTTATGGCTTGATTCTAAATTTTAATTTGAAATAAATAACATTATGAACATTAAAAAATGTGAAAATATCGAAGCATAATAAAATTGCCAAAATACTCTATTTACGTAAAAGTCATCCGAAATTTACATACAAACAAATTATCCATGAAATTTTAATGCTTTCTTTATTGCGAAATTAAAAACATCTCCGCGTTGGATTTTACTTGGAATATGTGTTATATTTGCAATTGAATCCGAAAACACGACATAATACCCCAGAAAACATAAACCAAAAGAAGTATCATTCATTGTGCATCGTATTTTGTAGGCAAAGTAGAATAAGCAATCAGCATAGACACTCTTACAGAGAGGCAATCCCCGTTAATACGAGTTCGTTATAACGCGGACCCACGCTGCGTTTCATAGGTGCCGCACTAATATACGGTATTTGGGACTTCCCCCCAATACTGACTATTTTCCTTCCCCAAGTATTCTATAAATTCTGTTATCACCCATTGATATGAGGTACGGTTGATTATGCTAGAATAAATGTACGTAGTCTCTTACGAAGTAGCATTTAATTTTTAAGTTAATGTAAGTTCTGAGCTTCGAGATTGTGGTATACCTTATCATATCTATATCATCATAGAGTTAGTACAGCTCATGGTTATACCTAGTTCTCAAGATACCATCGTCACAAGTGGGGCCGTAGATTCGTCGCAGGATCTTACGTTCAAATAATACCGGTGTACTGAGAACTCTTAATAACTCCTTGGTGCGAAGTAGACTCGATAGTGGCTCGATTATTTGGGGGCCACATGAGCAAAAGTGCTCTCTTATGGTAGAGAAAGTTCAAAAAAAGTTTCTAAGATATCTCTTCATGAGAGAATATGGGCATTATCCTTGACTTTACCCAACCGAGTTTCTCCAGGGTATGCTTGGCTACAATAATTTAGAGAGTAGAAGGAATGTGTATTTAATTACCTACGCATTTTTATCGATTGTTGCGCGGTATGATGAAATCATGCGGAGCATTGGTTAGTATGTTCCTGATAATTAATTACCTTCGACAGATAGATTGTTTTTCATTCCAATATACAGGACCAACCTGCCCATGTTATGCCTGTTGGAAGAGCTACGGTTATGCTGACGTTGATCTGTTCGATATATCTGAGAGAGTTTTCCGAAGCAGGATTCTACCACAACTTTGATATGAATATATATACTAATTAAAACGCTTCATGTAATATGTATACTCATTATTTATAACATTTACCACTTGAATATACGTAAAATTTGTTAATAAAAATTTATTTGAATTGAACATGCTTATTAGGGTATTTTTGCCTTTTGTTAGGGTTCATGTTTCGGTAGCATAAGGAACTAGCGTACTGGCCTAATTATGGGTTAAGATACACTTTAACTTTAGTTAAAGTTTATACAAACCATAATAAAACATAATAGGTAAACTTTTTTATTTTTATTTATTTCAGCTGCGACTGAAGACCGAAATAACATATGTTTGCTGCTAAGATTCTTCTGCTCACTTCTTTAGAGATATTATTATTATGTGTAATTAGTGAGCCAAGGCAGACAAAATGCTCAACGGTTCGAATATATACTAATTGTATATATTCGAACAATAATTATTTACAGTAATGGGCGTCGGGGTTGTATTGGGGTTTATAGGGTGCATAAACAGATATTTACTTTTTTTTCGATTATATTTAAGCCCATGTATCTTGTCACCTGCTCAAGTGCTACGAATTGTGATCCATCCATCTTATAATCTTCCGTAAATGTAAATAATGGTCATTATAAATTAGATTATTACGAATAATCGCAATGGATTTGCGATAAATATTAAAAATAAGCTTTTTCTAATTTAAAAGTGTAATTTTGGGATCGAGGAATAATTATAAACTTAATTAACTAGTATTATTTATTTTGACGAATTCATTATTCAAATGCTGAGAGTTTCGTTTGTCCTTGAAAGCAGTCTTGATCATGCTTTAATACAAGCTGTTAATACCTCCTGCAGACAATATATTCGATCCATTTGATACTTGGCACGTTACTGGAATGAACTACGCAAATAAAATGCTTTACTTTCATTTCAGTGCATGTGTAGGTTTCCAAAATGTTAGTTATATTCTCAACAATTTAGCGTAAAAACGAATGGATAAATAACCTTTGAAGTAAAAAAAATATGGATTTGTTTTAATGACTGTTCAGTAACAGAGCCAGCATCGAGAACAGTAAGGCGAGAGAAGAGACGACGGCACCAGCACCACCCTTGTACTTGATGTCCAGCCAGGAGTCCAGGGTCGCTTTGTGCAACATGGCCCACTCGTAGCCAACTCCGGCGTTGGCAATAGCGCTTATTCCAGCATTGACGATATTTGAAGATAATTCTTCTGAGCTTCTCAGGAATGCGAGGACCTAAAGTTATTGAAATAGTTATTACTTCTTCAATAAATGCAAATTCACTTTGTGGTGACATTTTAAAAATTATTAAAATTAAAAACAAGTAACTTTGTTTTTCAGTATACCTTGTATTCTCTTGAAGAAGGGACCGTTGGTTCCCGAAACATGTCGAGTGTTTGTTAAAATAAAATCAGTGGTTAAAACAAAGTTACTTGTTTTTAATTTTAAATAGTTATTATACAATTCATGTTATATTTCCGGGATAATATGGAATTACCTTGGAAATGTTATTACACTTATGCTTCGGGAGAGATCATAAGTATCAAAAAGCGAATTGCCTTTTTGAATAAAAAAATAAATAACGATTTAAAACTTTTACAAATATATTTATAAACAGCTATGAAACAGACATTGAATCAAAATTTCTAGTGAAAAAGTTGATTAATTATCATTATTCTTCTTCTTCTTCGTGTGGTCTATCTATTCAATGGACTATTATAAATATCTTTGAATATTATTAACGTTCACCTATGTAGTGCAACCTGAATTAGTGTGCATATCCTATACTATTGGTTTATATTTTTTAAGTCAAAGAACTCTTTCTACGTGGAGTTACTGAACTATATATTGACACATATCTCGTGGTTCATTGACTGAGGACTGCCTTTGTTTCCTGTCTGAATGATAGTAAAAAATCAATGGAGAATATTAAAATAAGCGTCATTATAATCTTCATATACTGTTCACGTCATTGTAATAATTGAAATGTTATTAAAAACATAACCGTCAGTTTATTGTTTTCATTTGGTGAAAACATTGATTTTTCCACCTGACGGTAAAATGTTAATTCTCTTTGAAAGAAAATCTATATGGAAATTGTAAATATACTTAATATTGAGAAGTAACCCATCTCGGTTAAAGTGTCGTTAGATGATAATAGGACTATGTACTTAATAGGCTAGAAGAGCTTTATATAATGGCTATCATCACTACTGCGGCCCGAAAAGCTCTGCAAAAGATTTGCCAAACCACTGTTCCAGGTTTTTCAGACACTATTTTCTTCATCTTCTAGGGCTCCAACTTTGGCAGTCTTTCCCTTCATTATGAGGTGCGAGATCTTATATTACCACTTACCCTTTGAAGTTGTGTTCCTCTCATGCGACCAATCATATTGACAATGGCAGTTTGTACATTTCCACCATAGCTAAAACATTAATTTATCAATTATTTTTTATGTGTTGTGGATCCATGATTTCATAACTTTAATGTGTAGGTATATAGAAAATTTCAATTACGAGCAACTTGGTCTGCTAATTTTTTGCAAGACGGGCAAAGAATTTTAATAAATTTTGACTTGACAAGCGAGCGAGGTCTTGCTCCACCTGTAATCGCTTTGCTCAGGTGATCCCAATGGAACAAAGCGAAGTACCACCCAAATAAGGCTGTTTAGGGAAGAAATTGTATAACGACAATGCAATGTCACATTTCTGTAAAATTCTCAAAAAGAGGCAAATGTAAGTATCACAGGATAGGTTATTTGCGAGAGTCGCTTAAAAAGATGATCCTAGTGAGCTGAGAGATAGATAATTTTACTTAAAGTAAAAGTCATCCTACGCGATGTAAAATAAAAGAAGATAATTATTTAATAAAAAACATATTTTTATATGATACATCTACTGGTTTTGATACTGTACTGTATCTTCGCCATTGTGCGTCCATCCCGATGAAGTTACTGGAATCCGGAAGACGTTTAAAAACAATCAGTGTGGTTTATACAAAGTTTGTTAGTTTTTTCAAATTTATAATTATGTTCAACCCCAAAGTTACCGCGATTAACATCAAAAATGTGAGATTACATTATTCGTTATTCGCTTGATATACGAGTTCTTTGGGTCAATGATCCGGAACAAATTAAGGTTGAAGGGGGTTTTCTCATGAAATGAATAAAAATATGTGCATTTTTTCGTTCTATAATCCTTTCTTAATAAGCAAAGAAAGAATTGTGAAAAATTTCAAGTTATAAAGAAAACCTTGGCGCACATCAATTGACAAATGACCTGGGCTATAAGAGGTATTCGTAGAAACGACAATGCTTAAAGTTCTGGATACCTGCGCAAGTTATGGCGAGCATGCGTGCAGGAATTGCAGATTAATAGTAAGGATGAATTTCTGGTTTTATCAATGTGAAAATTGTATATGTCAAATTGTATAAATCACGTTTTTCAAAACAAATTTCGAAAAGCAACTTTCAAAGTATTTATAACTCAAAAAGTAATCAAGCTATTTTAATGAATGAAAACTTATTTCATTTTTGGGTTTCTCTGTAGCCCGTATTAGAATTATCAAGATTCAAAAATATTTCCTTTTTTTACTTCTAAATAGCAAAAAATCATTAATATCTAAATTTTAAGTTTAACCAGCCACCATTTTGTTTATGTGATTATATTTAAATTATTTTAATACGGGCTAGAGCGACAACTTTTCTGATTATTCATAAAGTAAAACCCCATTAATTCGAACTCCGATAATTCCGCGATGAAAAGATTTCTTGAAATATGCAAAAATACAGTCATTTTTCACAATTTTTTATGAGTTTTACGATTTTTAATCTTGAATTTCGAATAAACAGGGTTCCATAAAATTCGAAATGTTTTTTTTTGGGTCCCTTGAATTAACGAGGTTCTACCGTATATAATTTTTTCCGAAGGGAGTTTTATAACAATTTTTAGTGCGTTCTGTAGTTTAAATAACAAGTAATATAGGTAGTGTAGACTCAAGAAAGTTTAAAACTGTTTTTGTTTTACCCAAAAGAATTCCTGAATCTAATTTTTTTACCATATTTTGTTGAGAATACCCATTTTTACTCCCTTTCTTTTAACTCGTAGCGTCTGCTTGTCTGCTTATCTGACGAAAAAACTTTGAGTCGATTTTTAACCCTTTTTCCGTGATCCAATCGAGCTGAAACTTTGCAAGCAGACTCGTGGCGACGATCAAGAAGATCTATCAGATTTTCGTTAAAAAAATTAATAATTTTTTGGATTTTTCAAATTTTTCATGGTTTTTTCATACAACTTACTAAGTTGTATGAAATTATTGCAACGCGAACCTGATTATAGTATAATTTTGGATTTTTGGTAATTTTTTATGACTCCCTTTCGTAGCGTCGCTCGACCGAAGCCCAACGCGTAGGTTAAGCGCCAAACCAGTTTCCACTAATAAATGAGAAAGGGAGTATATTAAAAAATTGGTTTTTATGGGTTACTTTTTTAACTATGCTCTCAATGCTGTGTGTCATGTCACACAAAATTAACAAAAGAACTTACTATGTTTTAATTTCAGCGATGTTGTTCCTGATGAATTGGAATACAACTTCGACATTGTCATCATTTCCATTCAGGATTGAATTGAAGGCTGTCATCAGGTCTTGTTCACGGATCGGGGAGTTTGGTGAGATGGTTACCTTTAGCAACCTGCAAATATTATTAATTTTCTATTTAAAAGATGTAGAGGAATATAAAATTTAACAACGAAAATATGAAATTTTTATTAATTTCGAATGACATGGATGGATATTAGGTAAGGATTATTTATTGTAATATTATTTCTGGCTTACTTCAACAACGATGGCTCGTGTCTTGTGCATCCCAAGGCTCCCAATATCGTTATCTGTTCGTTGACGACATTTTCCTTCAGGTATTTCGCCCACAAATATTCAAAGTGGCTACCATTGCCGTAACGGAGTCCATTGCAGTACACGTGCTCACGGAGATTGACGCCAACCCTGTTGGACCATACAACAGGAATATACCACGGGATTCATAGGTCTAAAAGGTACTCAAAGGGGAAAATTGGATATTCAAAATATATAAATTAACACGTCGTAGATAGAATAGAGATGAAATGTGTTAAAATATTAGTTTATTGGTATAGTCGTTATGACTTTCGCCCAGCGTGGTGCAAGTCCCATTCCGTGATGCCAGCAAGTTGGTCTATCTTCGCAGCGGATGCTTAATTTGAAAATAGTAATAATATTTATGCAACACCGATACGTGAAATTGGTGAAGCTCGCATTGTGTAAAATGATCGCTTAAGCCAGTTCACAGAAGTCATAAGCTCTGGACCACCCCATAAATAATTCCATACACGATTCCCATACAAATAGCTTCGTCTCTGTGAGACTTCCGTAATTGATCTTTGAAAAAAAAAATATTTTAGTGCTCGTTGAATAATATTCTTTTGTTACAGTCACAGCCGTCTGAGAACCACATTTAAGTTTAATGTTGAAAAAAAAAAAGACTTACTTCACGTCTTTGAGCATCATCTGCTCAAACAACTCCAAAGACGCATTGGTGCACCCTTCGTGGCCCAGCTGGCAGGCGAAGCCGAGGGTGCTGGCTCGGAACAGCTTCGTCAGGTGGGAATCCGTAGCGTTCTCAGAGAAGCCAAGGGTGTCGGTCACGGTCTTCATCAAAGTCAAAATGTGGTGCTGAAATAGTTCAAATACTTTGAATATTTGACCGTCGATTTCTGAACCAATCCAAATCTAACCGAACGAATTTAGGTGATTTTGATCATTCGTTTAATTTTAAACGTGTAGTTTTTGTGGCTGCCAAATCAAAAATCGCCCTGTATCGTGAAGAGACCTTGCAACGACTATGTATCATCTGATATTATAGAGAATGTTGTATTTTTGCACCGAAAATTTGAGCAGAACATTTTCTTTAAAACTCTAAATACGATCGAATCAAAAGTTTCGTATCTAAGTATTTATACAGTGCTTATAGTGTGTCGTTACTAATAGCGAAAACATTTGGGAAATGTTCTTCAGTGTTGAGCCAGTCCACAAAACTTTACAGGTGAATTCCTGCCTTGATTATCAGTCGAAAATGTTGAAGCAACCATGACCTCATATTCAATGTTATGGAGTTACGCAATATCTAAGTACGCATATTTTTAATTTTTCTGACTTATTTTTTATAAAAAATTGAACTTCAGTACAGTAACTTATATTGATTAAAAAAAATAATTCGTTTCAATACAAGTAAAATGATAAAAATTCAATTCCAATTGGAATTAGAAGGTTTTATCATTTTATTAGACTTGCACTGAAGGAAATGAATTTTTCATAATTGATATAAGTTAATGTACCTTCTTACGTTTTACATAAAATTTGTCAGAAATATTGAAAAAAAATGCAAAGTTTGATGTCGCGTATCTCCATAACTATTGATATTAGGTCATAGTTGCTTGAGCATTTTAGTCTCAAAATTAAAACAAGAATCTACCCGTAATGTATTGTGGAGTAGCTCCGTTACACTCTGTATATGTATTTCATACGAATGTAGATTATTATTCTATTCTGCAACTCGTTTGAAGTATCAAGTATTATAGAGGCTAGAGTAAGCCAGTTTGTGCTTACATCGAGCTTCGGTAGAGTATCTGGGACGTAGGCGAGCCTCCGTCTGAGGAAGCCGAAGGCAGAATACGCCGCTGTCCACGGCGCGTAGTCCGACTCCACCGCCAGGAACTCAGTGACGTTCAGCGCCACTCCGTAATTCGTCACGTTTTCCCTGGCCAGGTTCAGGACATCATCGACAATCTGGAAAATACCAACGAATGTAGAGGAACACGTGGAGAAGGTCATCAATACAGAGGACTGGTATCAGTGTGTATGAATAATGCGAAGGAGTTTCATCTATAACATCCGGGCTCCTTCTGCGCTTACTGTGTGAATTTACACGAGCGTTTTGTAAAGGTTTCAAAGCAATAAGACAGCGTAACACTGAAAGAAAAACTTATTTACTGAATTAAGGGGGGGGTAAGGTTAATTCGTACAAAAAAAGGCATGTTTTTGTGAATTTTTTGTGACGACACCGTTAAAACTTCTTTATTAAAATCAATGGTACATTAAAGTATGACATTTGAAGAATATTGTGTAAAATTTTCAAGAATAAATATTAAAAAATACGGCAATGGCAGAAATTATTCGGACGTGTCTCGAAAAAAAGTAGAATTGCGGTGTCCATCATAACTTGGTGCTAGATCATCTGAAATAAAAAAATCAAAGTTCATTCGTTAGATAATAGGTTTTCCCAGGTAACGCTGTGAGGGTTTCTTGAAATTTCAATTTTTCAATTTTTTGGAACACTTTGAAGGTAAAAACGCGATATTTTGCGAAAAAAATCGACTAATTTGTTATTAAATAATTAAAATTATTAACAAATTTGAAAAAAAGTCTCCAGCGTTACCTCGTAAATTATGTACAGAAATAGTGTTCAAAATTTCAAAAGGATCGGTGCAGTAGTTTTGAAGTTATGATGGACACCGACTTTGAAAACGTGAGATGTGGGGAAAACGCTTTAAAGTTTTGCACACTGTAAAATTCAAAATAAAACTCGACTCTTATTTTATACTTACACATAATCGTCGATGCCATGTTCACACAGCAAAGAGCTTTCATCATCAGCATCTTTTTGTCCTTGTCTACGCAAAACTCTTCCAATACTATAGCACGTCCGGTAGTCCTCAGGTGAGCGCGTCGCTTAGCTGCCCGAGCAGGTATAGAAAATCAGTCTGAGCATCGCTCAAATGTTCATAATTTCGTCAATTTTGCTCCGATTGACTTGAAATTTTGACACAATATTCTTGCGATGTTATACGTTCATTTAAAAAATTAAAAATAAAATGCAAAAAAAAATATTTAAAAACCTTACCCCCCCCTTAAACTCAATTTATTAAATCAAGTAATATGTCTGCTATCTGCAAGGTGTCTTGAAAGAAAGTTTATAATTGAATTCAGAACGTTACGTGCAGATGACTTCTTGTTTTCTGAATTGCAGAAATATTCTGGTTTTAACCAAAGAACGCGGTTCCAGCAGGACGGAGCCTCATTATAAAAGTCCAATACGCCTCTGCCACGAGTTCGTGAAATTTTCCCTAGCAAATTGATTTCCAGGAGAGGTGACATAAATTGGCCCTAGAGCCAGAAGTACCGCTATCCCGCATATGGAAGTCGGACATCAAAGATGAAAACGCCTTTGTCGAACATTTTTTGCATTTGCCTTTTTTATGCCTTCTGCTTAACTTTATTGTTTTATGACAAAAACCACTTTAAAAACATTGTTTTGTCAACGATGGAGTCGACTTTCTTTTATTCTTTAGTACTTAGCTTTCATAAATATTGAGGCGACGAAAAAATTTTGTATTTCTAAATTCAACATTAAATAAATTCTCTACAATTATTCCGTTTTTTTTAAATATATAGACCGTATTTATCTGTTTTTATCATCCGAAATAAATTATTCCTTTCTTAAAAATTTTACGAATATATTCGAATATATTATCATTAAGTATTCGATATTCGAATAGTTCATCATCACGAATATTTGGAGGCTCTAGATGACCCTTACTTAGGTACTTGTTACATTCTTTCTTAAATCTTTTTTATTAAAGAGAACCCAATTTCGTATAATTTTATAGCTGTCATGTTTCAGATTGAGTGCAATTTTTTGCAGTATTTATTACATCGCGTATTGTACTCAAACACTGAATTATTATAAGGCTGATGATTAGTTGGGAATCATTTGACATTGAACAAAAACATTATTTTTTCTTAAGCAAACTTACCTGCGCTCTATTCAAAGTATGGATAACAGTTCTATTAACTCCCTTCAAAGCACTGGTCAACATCTCCCAAGAATGGTGGTCATAATTTACTCTATAATATCCTGAAAAAAAAAAAAACATTTTAAACACAAAACAAAAAATATCCACATTTATGTTTTGTTATTCGCTATGCCTTCACTCTTATAGCGTACGCAAATGAAAAGTTTTTGGAAAAATATATAAAAGACATATTGAAACTTGTAACATTCAAAGCTGTAACTCACATTATAATGTATAGTATAATTTTAAACTTGTTTTCTTAATAAAGAGAAAACACTTTATTGAAAACCAAAATTTTATGAATAATCAACATGTTTCGAGGCTAATGGTCCCTTCATCAGGATACAAAAGATACTTAAATTACAATTGGAAGTAAAACCATAATCAAAAATAAATATAAGGTAGTTGAATAACTAATAATAAATACGAAAATAAATTTGAATTGTTATTTATTATAATATTTAATTGAATATAACCTAACGCTTTTTCTAATTTATCTAACCATGTTATTTGTATCTAAACCCTTGTTTATATGAAAAGTTTGTTTTGTTTTCAAAAGATGAATTCCTGGATTGTAATAATAGACATATTAATATTAGAATTAGTGGTTTTATACAAAGTGTTTTCTATTTATTAATAATAATAATGTTAGCATAAAGTTATTTTGCTAGCATTAAATAAGCTACTTCATTTTTTTTTACTTGCGTGCCTTTGTTCACATTCCAAAATCCACTCAACGGATAAAAATAACAAGAATTTTCTATGGACGAATGAATATGCTAGGATTTAAAAATTTTGTTTTAATAAGGCTACAGTAAGTTTGCTGACAGCAAAAATTCGGCAAGGTTATTATTTTTGAATGAAAAAAATATTTGTCTATTTTCATATATACAATTATGTAATTAAAATTCGTTGTACGAATTTATTTATTTTATCGAAATCAACTTAATATTATTAAGTAAAACCTCAACGTAATATTTTGTAAAACTCAGCATAGGAATATTTATCATATTATGTAGTACCCGTTTGTTTTTTATTCATAATAACCCATTCCATGTTTTTGTTTCCCTTGCTGATTTCAATTTTCTTTGAATTCATCACAAGTACCGGTTTTGTATTATCGAAGCTGGGATCGCTCTTGGTGGCGAAAGTAATGGGAATTTGGTACAGTACATCCGGTAACGGTTCTTCCCCAAACGCGATCATTCTTGTCTGAAAAATAAAAGACAAATAATTTTTTTGCAGAACTTTAAATAAACATACAGTTTTAAAACATGCAAGTAGGAATACATGTGAATTTAAAAAAATATTCTCTCCTAGCACAAAGATCATTGGCCCTTAATTTTCAAGGCATCTTGGATGTATAACAAACATATATTTAAAGTAAAGATAAAATATTTTAAGCAATAGGTAATATTTGAATACCAACCTAATACTAGTAAAAATTATTACGGTAACCTTGATTTTGTTCTGTGATTAATATCACTAAATATTAATTATACGTTAAAAATATCAAAATCTAGGAAATATAATAGGCCAATCTAGATACAAATTTACCTGTAGTAGAGTTAGTAGATACTTTGAAAAGATATACTTACCTACTTAACTTGAATGTCTACGAAATAAATCGAAATCAATATATGTCTCGTAATATTACTATCACAATTATAATATACTATTTTAATTTTTTATCTCACACAACTGGTCATATGTATGTGACCGAATTATGTCAATTATCTTTACAGTTTGCATGTATGTACCGTATTTAAAATAACGCCTTAGATAATACATTCTAAATTGACTTTGACCAATTACTCACTACACCTAATATTCTCTTCCTCCACCTTCCTCTACTCTTGACTCTTACCTCTTCACCCTTTCACTCCCATCCCTATTCCCGTGTTACTATCAAAAGTCATTAACTTTAATGTTGTTTGTTTCTTATGTCTTCATTTATTACCATTATTTTACTTAAATATTTTTATATGAAAGTATGCTCTAAGAATACAGTTACTGGATTCAGTCCCCAGATGGATGATAAATTAATTAAGGAAAAAGTACAGACATTAATTAATTAAGGAAAAAGTACAGACATCTCACAGAGGCGAAGCAATTTATATACAAGTTAAGTGGATGGAAGTCTCTTATACGATGGCTCATTGCTTACAACCTGTATGTGCTGGCTTAACATACGAAAAAATTGATAATGTGTGGACGTTCTTGCGATGAAATTGGTGAACTTTGCATTAAGTAGAGTGATCACTTAAGCCAGCTCATACAGGTTGTAAGCCCTGATCCATCGCATAAGAGACTTCCATTCACTTGTATCATATAAAAATAGCTTCGTCTCTGTGACACTTCTATAAGTTACCCTTAATTAAATAATTTTTGTAGATCACTTTAATATATTCCGTAAGCTTTCAAATAATCTCTTATCGAACATAGTACTTAATTTACTACGATTTAAGCATCATTGAATATTTGTAATTTGTTTATGCAATGTACACTGTGCTCTAACATTTCAATGATTGAAAATTTTAAAATTCCTTAATTAAATAAATAATTGTATTACACGCTCAAATTTTAATTCACAATAATATTTTGTGAAAGAAAAATTAATTTCGCTTCTTTTTTTCGAAATACTGACTGCACGTGCCTAAAATGAAGACACTCATAATATCTTTTAAATAATAAATTATGTATGTACATAGTTTTATTTTAATTAGTTATCGGGTATTTTTTAATAGGAAAAATTCACGTAGAGATAACAAGGTAAATATTATTTAATGATTTTAATGAATAATCTCTACAATGTAAACTCCAATGGATCCATCAATAATGAAATTATGTTATTATGTAATTATATAATTATATCAATTTATCGAGCAGCTTTGGTAAGATGATTATGACTCTCGCCTAGTGATACAGTGTTCGGTGGTGCCACCATCGTTTTACGTCACCAGCAAGTTAGTCCTATTTTCATGGCACAAGCGTTTAGTTTAATTCGAAAATAGAATATTGATGCGATATATTCAACCTTCGAATCGCTATTTAAAAAAATGGGCACATAAGTAGTTTTGTACGTGAAGTTCGTCAGAAAATACCATATTCTGTTTTCAAAGTGAGTACAAAAAATACCTGTGTGATGTTCATTGTCCCACCCATATAATCGATATCAACTTCAAGTACTGGGTATCCTGACTGAGTGGTCCACGAGGACATAACTGCTGATACAGTAGCAGTGGTAGGATAAGCCGTCAGACTTTTGTCTTCATCAGCTGCGTCCTGGAAGGCTTTGAAAAGGTATTCGGGTCTCGAATCTTGGAATTTCCTAAAAATTTTCAAGTTTTTTTATTTATTTTTTATTTAATGTTAACATAGTTTTGTATTCAATCAAAAATTTGGAGATATTACAAATATATTACCTCTGCTTAAAATAAATTACGGTCTCCGGAAAAAAATGATGAATGAATGCTTAATTCCGGAGAGGTAAGAATTATGCACTATTTATATTTGGTGTATTTTGTGAAATGTTAAGGAATTAATAGTAATTTAAATCAGTGATAACTCAATATATTAGAAAAAACTCAAATTAGAAAAAAAAAAAACAAAAATACGAATCATTAGCACACCCATTAAAAATATTACTACAAAATATTTCCCAGAACCTTCCACCTATAGGTAGAATTACGAGATGCCGTACAATAGGGCAAAAACTACGGCCTGATTATAGTAATTAAATTATATTTGCCCTGAACTTCACGATCGCATAAGAGCGACACTTCAGTGACAAGTCACACCTCCTAAAGATGAGTAGTGCGATCTGCAATAGTCTTTCACAAAACCACCTAACGTGGGAAAACTAAGGTAATAATATTTAGGAGGTAAATTGTCTATCTCGATTTATAAATATTTAAAAAAATATTGCTTCGGCTGTATTATATTAAAATTTGCGATGAATACGTACCTTTTATGAAAGACCTATACGAAAAATAATGTTCATTCTATTATTTCCAGCGGTCGAAAATGAATATCACTATTTTCCCGCTAACAAGAGGTCATGTTATTAGATTTAATTTGAAATTACTTTATAAGAGTTAACATTTTTACACACAACGAAAATAAAATGTAACGAAAAATACGTATTAAAAATAAAAACTACATGAAATGAGCACCTAACCTTTTAATAACCCGACGAAACTAGATGAAAGAACTCATGTTATGCTGTGAAACAAGTAAAAATTGACAACTTGAGAACTCAACAAATCCATTCAATCAATGTAAGGGGGATCCCCGATAATAGAGTGCGTAGGTGTGTTCGGATACACGGTGCACAGCCAAACCGTAACTTGCGTTGCGTTCAGTTATAAATAGTTTGTTTTTAATATTCGTGATGATATTCAGCGAATACGAATATTCGTATTCGTATTCGTAATTCGTAAGTGAGTAAAACAATTTTATTCTTTTTAAACAATATTTTTATATGAAAGTATGTTCTAAGAACACAGTTATTGTTTTTTTTTTTAAATAAAGTAAGGAGGTATCATTACCAGTTACGAAAGCTGTGTATACCAACTTGTTGAGAAAAAATCCACAGATGTTTCTAGCAGAAACCATAGTAATATATGAAAGGTTCTTGATTCGAACATATACGTATCGACGGCTCCTACGTATAATATCGTAACCTACAAAATTCAATTTTACAAGAGAAGGATTTGAACATATTTTCGTCCGGTATAAATCTAAATATTGCCAAATTTTTTTGAAATTTCGTTTCAATATTTTACTTTATACTGTAGTTTCATAAATAATTACAAAAAAGTCGAAATTATTAAAGGTTTTTGTAGAAATGCACATACGATATTATACTTCGGAAAAGACGCGACGTAAAATATCGTATAAATGACTTACAACATTTTACTTCGGAAAAGACGCGGCGTAAAATAACGTAAGTGTCACATACGATAATTTTCTTGTCATTTTCTCACGCATATTATCGTAAGTGTTACATACGATAATTATCTTATGTTATTTTCCAACGTATGTTATTGTAAGTGTTATATACGATAAAATTATCTTATGTTATTTTCCAACGCAAATTATCGTAAGTGTTACATACGATAGTATACTTCGTAAAAAAATTTTGATTGTTTGAGATACGATAAAATACGTCCAAAAAAAACGTTATTTATTGCAAAATATTTTTTTTTCTTTCTTGGAAATAAAGATATAATTAAATACATATGAAATACACAAAAAACCAAAAATCGTCGATTTGTGGGTTACGATATTATACGTAGGAGCCGTCGATATATAGAACTTTCAAAATTGTATAATCTATGGATGTTCTTACGATGGAATTGGTGAACGTTGCATTATGTGGAGTGATCACTTAAGCAAGCTCATACAGGTTGTAAGCTCTAAACCAACGTATCTTCCATCCACTTTTCTCATATATAATTTTATTCTTAATTAATGCTTTAAGGCAATGGTTCCCAAAGTTGACAGGACCACGACTCACTAAATTTTTTTTTAATTTTCGGGACCCACCTTCTGCCTTACATTTTCCCAATTCATTTTGTAACTACGCGAAAGACTGTTCAATTAAGAATAAAGAAAAACGTCCAAATATAATCGAAATTTTTCATTACGAAGAATATTAATATGTGATATTTTAATGGGAAGGATACATTTATTGTCATAACAGCGTCAATTCCAATTTTAGTCACTTTTAAGCGTAGTAAATTCGATACGTCCAATTTATTTTGTATTTAGTCTTATTAGAAACCATGGCAGAAAATCTCACTTCACAAAAGTATGTGGTAGTGAAGGGGAGGAGGACTTCCATGGTTTCGTCAGAAAAGCAGGCATAAATATCAGCCTACTAACTAAAATACAGGATTTTGCTAATTGCTTGCGATAAAAAGTATTTTTCAGCGACGTATCTTCCGATAAATCAATAAGCTCTTCACTTGCTTTTGTTGAAATTTCTGTCCACATGTTGTCTTGAAATGTATTACAAATCCAGTTTATCCTATCAAACTTTTTCATCTCTTCTTCGAAGTAGACGTTAAAGTTGTTTTTCAACTCTGTTAAATGAGTGAAAATTGCAGACACTACATTGATATCTGGTTGCAATTCGTTTTCTATAATAAACGTGACATGCCCCGGACGAGACGTATTGCACGGTGTTGTGACTGCGACCCGCCTAATACCCGCTCACGACCCACCAGTGGGTCGCGACCCATAGTTTGGGAAACACTGCTTTAAGGTATTTTTTATGGTAACGCGAGTTAACAAAGTGACCACGTACGGGTATTTTCTATCATGGAATGGAGAAGGTTAAGTAAGCTTGTTAATGTTTTCACATGTAAGGTTTGAACATACCTCTCATTAATATATTTATTCAAAGCTTTCTTGAATGTCGGTGTGCCGATCCAGTGCTCGATCATTTTAATAACGGAAGCTCCCTTATTGTAGGTGATGGTCCCGAAGTGTCCGCTGACCTGGGCCGGGGTGTTAACGTCCTCGTTGCTCAGGGGGGCTGAGTGCACCGAGGTGTCGGCCAGGAGGGCCGTCTGCAGCTGAGCAGGGACGAACTGGGTCGCCATGTCCAGATTTTCCACCTGAAATATTTAATTAAGATAAATTATAGAAATGTCATTACCAGCGGCGACATCTATATACAGTTTCGTGGGAATGACGAATTTCAAACATAGATGGAGATAGCGTTCGTTGTATCGAGTAAAGTAAGCGAGGTGTATAAATACCAGGCGCGTGCAATGAGTATATTGAAGCATGATTTTTACGTTTACATGGATTTCGGAAAAAACATCGGAACAAACAAAATAAAATATTTGTAAGGCAGAATTTTATGATATATTAAAATCTGAATAGTTTGATAATAATTATATATCGAGATATATATTTTGTTTCGATTATTTTTTTCAAAATTTTTCAAAAACATAAATGTAGTTTTTCAATGTTCTCACTGCACGCTCCTGATAAATATCATTTACGCAACTTTTCGAATGTGATAGATGTGTGGTTGATCATGGGTGAAATTGGTGAACGTTACATTGTGTAAAATGACCACTTAAAGCAGCCAATTACTGTAAACGCCCTAAAAAGACTTCCATACATACTTTCCCATATAAATAACTTCATCACTGTAAAAAATCTATAATTTATCTTACATCATTTTATGTTTGTATTATCCTTGAAAAATGTTGAAAATAAAATAATTGTTTTGTATATATATCTTGAGTTGAGAATTATTGTTTACTGTTTTTTTACGTATTGATAATACCTGTAATTGTTATAAGTTGCTTTCATTCCTGATATGAGTTAAATAGATTATTGGAAAAACAATGTTTTAACTTATATGTTTCAATTTGGCGGAGCAATTTAAGTATTTTTTTTTTAATATTCTGCGATTTTTTTAATAGTCCTGGAAATAATAAGTTAATGTAGGGTATAGAAATTACCATATACCAAAGTAGTAAAGGAAAATATAAGTGATATAGTGTACTGCGTTTTGAAATAATTAATTAATCAAATAAATTTTATTAAAAAACTTTCAATTATTTACTAAAATTGGATAAAAATCCAATATATTTATTAACTTATCGTATCCGCTTTTACTTTTTCAATTAAATAAGTAAAAATGTTTATTTTTATATAGAAGGATATGAAGATGTTTGTCTATTGAAAAATAAGTATTTAAATACTCATTCTTCGATATTCGATATACTAACTCTTTTGTTAAGTATTATTTTTATTTATTAAGATTAACTATAAACTACTCTTCTACTCTAAAATATTGATTACATTTTAGGTGAAATGTCAACAGTAGAGATAAGCAAAGTCAAAGTTTGCATTCACTTTTTAATATTTCTGACTTACCTTCTGTAAAACGTTACATCGTGAATTTAACTTTTACCGAATATTTCAAATCCATTCGCTTTGAAATAGGTCAAAAAAAATATTAAAACTTTGCCGAAAAATCTGGTTCAAATTTTTATACGATTCTAGTAATATTATTTGTCTTTGATGGAGAGAAATTCAAAGAACAAAGTGTAAAGAATATTATCTATTCAGAAATGAATGAAGAAGACTCTTCAGTGGTATTTTTTGTGGCGGATCCGTTACCAATTAGCGTCTCTTCCATAAGATTCTACTGAATATCGCGATAAGTACTATGAACTGGTTTGTGAAATTCATGGATGTTCATGGATCCATGGATGGGGGAATATTCATGGAATGACCACACGTGATTTGATGCGCTATTACTATGCGAAAATACACTTAATTGTACATTCAATCAGCCCTAGAAACCGCGATAAAAAGAGTAGATTTTTGACCGGTGCAGTGTCTCTTACCGTATCAGGTAGCAAATACTGGAAGTATCTGGCGAACCCCTCGTTCAGCCACGTGTCGCTCCACCAGTGGCAGGTGACCAGGTCTCCGAACCACATGTGCGCTATTTCGTGGGCTAAAATTGCGTTAACTTGCTGCCTGTACTTCACTGAGGATTCCACCGGATCGTACATGAGATAGGCCTCTCTGGAAGTGATAATTGTTTAAAAATGTGGACTTCAGGTTAACAAAATAATGCAATGCAAATTATACAATGATGATCGGTTAATATCGTTAATAACGATTAAAATTTTTTGGCTACAACTGTATTAACAAATCTATTCTGAAAACTAAAGAACGTTCTGTAAATAAGATTCTGTTTTTGAAGCAAAATTTTTGCGATTTAGATATGATATGAAAATGAGACAAAATTGGAAGATTGGATTACATAATGCTATTTTATATCAACACAATATTTCAATGTTTCAGGTTAAACTTATTAAAATGTATTAAGTTGGAAATTTTATTTTCTTTTTCTACTCAACAATAGTAGTATTGTAGTATAATATGTACGGTATATGCACATTAATAAGACTAACCTCTCACCTCTAAAATGTTGGTAAAATCATATTAATTACGTTATTTCACTACGCCTACAAAATAGACAATCAGTGTTTGTGCAGAAAAAATGTTATATTTCCTTAGTAGACCGTAGCCCATTAAAAAGGAAGTAGACAATACTACGATATGACTAAACTAATTTTTTTGCTTCATCATCAGGGTTTACATGACGAAACTCGCAGAAACGTAGTAAGAAGGATTCAGAAAAATTAATCGTTTTGTCATTTAACTTTAAGTTCAAAGAATTAATAATATTTACCTGTATGTCAAGAGACCCCAATTTTCCATGGCACCAGCGGAAAAATCAGGGATGGCAGCCTGGTCCATCTTCATGTTGCCGTGCATTTCATAGTAGTTAATACCAGTAAAATTATCCATTGAGGAAACAATATTACGGCCAGTATCAAAGGCATATTTCCCCATGGTTGCAGCTCCAGGCCGAGCCCAGACTCCGAATTTTTTCTTGTCTTCTGGTGCAGTCGCATTTGCAGCTTTGAACTCAGAGACAATGAATGCTAGGAGATATGTTGACATGCGTGGGGTTTGGTAAAATGTCTCCGTCACAGTTGTGGCAGATCTGCAATATAATAATAGGTTCAGTTGAAAAAAACGCCAGTCTTCCTTCGAATCTCTTAATAAATCGATGTAATATTTCTAATATTTTTTTACATAATATGAATAAACGTAAGCAAAACTAACTTTTTAATATAAAAGATATTCAAATACAAAAGTAGTAGGTATCCGTTTTTTAAAAACCTCTAAAAGAAAATGTCATGTAGACAAAAGGGAACATTTTAGATACCTCCTTCTCATCGACTGACAAATATGCGGTGGTCTTTATAGCAATGGCATTCACACAAACTTGTAGAACGTTGGCAAGAAATTGAATATAATGAATGGGAACATTATTAATAAATTTGTTGTAAATTTTTTATGTGTTTTCTTGTTTTCTTCATTTGGAAAAAATGGACATAACTTTAGTTATAGCTAGACCGCATTCAAAAGAATGTGCGCAAAAAATATGTGTGTTGTTACGATACAAAATATTAACACAAAAAAAGTTTTTCTAGTAAGTAAGTAACCTTTTTTAAACTAAATAACTTTTCCCCGCTTTCTTATTACCGGACAAAGCTAGGGAATGGTCTTTTGATTGTGGTCAACCTATAATATCCAATTCATATAAGGTGTTTTATTATATATTTGCCGATTTGAGTTAGGTGTCTATTTCGAACGGTCTTACCTAAGATTGTTTTAGTTGTCATTTATTACCTAGAGTACCTATAAGCATATTTCTCATGCAGTGTTTCAAAATGGAATTACGTTCATATATCAAATATCGTGTCGTTTAATCGTAATCGTGTCGCTAAGAGACACTGCAATTCTTAACATATTAAATATTTTTTTTAGGTTCTTGATTTAAAGACACCGTTCAAGACAAGAAGTGTTCGTTCATATAAAAATATTGCTGAATGCAATGATATAATAAACTGAAGATACCTTACAAGTGTGAAATCTTGGCAACTTAAAAGTAAAAGTTGCATTCGTTATCGAACGGACCCTCTCTGTGATCGGGCGCGACGCTACGCCGAAAAAAGTCCCGGTAAAAAAGGAACAGAGTATCGTACACTATTGTAAGAATGAGTATGTTATTTAAGTAACCGTGACTTCAAATTATCTGACTTTTCTGTCTACACGCAGAGCGTTTGTGAAATAAGTGTGCCGTGATTTGTTCTCTTTAAATGCGATATTTGCTATATATGAAAGCTGGCTAGTATGGCTAGAATAACGTGTCTATTTATACTACGTCAATGGCTGAATGAGTCAAAATTCAGCGACAAGGCTTATTGTCTGTAGGCAAAATTGTCACATTTGGGGAAGTAAAAACTTTCGAGTGTATAAAAAATAGCATTACTGGAGTAACTGCATCGAGTTTGGTATGGTTTTTGGCTGGTTGTGTCATTGAGCTATTATTTTTTGAAAAAATTGCGCATATTCCACGCCTTTTCACACAGTCATTCTGTAAAATAACTTTTTTGTTAAATAATATTGAAAGCTGTTTACTGATGGAATGATTCCGAAATATCATTTCTACAAAAATCCAATTGCTTGAGTGTTTTGCGATTTTTGTTATAAAAAAATTCCTGACGTAAAGTTTACTTACGAATCAACTGTCGATTGGATGGGCATATTGGACAAGGAGTTGCTGAAGTTCTTGGGCCGGATGATGGTAACGGTGAAGGTGGCCTTGTATTGTGGTTCATCTAGGCACGGGAATGCTTTTCTGGCACTGACCGGCTGGAACTGCGTGGTACCGAGCCATCTGAAAAATTATTCTCAATAGGTATTTGTATCTATATTGTAGCGATGGGTGACTCGAGTTAATTTAACCGAGTAACTCGAGTTATATTGCCAGCAAGTCAAACCGAGTTGCGTTTTCAGCAGACCGAGTTAACTCGCTGGTTTGAACGACACGACCGCGGACAGCATGGACCGCTCAAACAAACTCGAGTTGACACGTGTTCGTTTGCTCGAGGTTGCCTTTTCCATTAACTCGGTTGACTCGAACTTTCGAACGATGCCGCTTCAGCATGCGAGCGCCGCTCGACTCGGTTCATTTATTAATTTTCTAGTGACCGTGACCGCTGTAAGTTGATTTGCGTAATTATTAATTACATGCGTTTAATTACACAACACATATTACGAGAATCGAGAGAGTGCAGAAAAAGTTTCTAAATACTTTGTCATACAAAGCTGGTCAACACAATAACCTTCACAGCTACGAAGATCGACTTGCCTTTTTCAAGATGCACAAACTTGAGTCCCGACGAAAAATATCCGATCTCATTGTGCTACACAAGATTCTCAGCGGAGCTATTGATTCTCTCTGTCTATCTGATATAAATTTGCATGTTAAACCCCGTATAAGAAACCCGAAGTTCTTCAGAATAAGTCAGCACACTAATAATGTCGGTTACTTTTCTCCCATTACAAGGTTGTGTCGCATATATAATTTGTATTGTGCCGACCCTAACATTGATGCTGATATTCTTGCAGACACGTTATCTTCGTTCTAAAACTCACTCATACACAACATCCATTTTCTAAACGACGACATGAACCTATAGATCCATTAAATACTAATCGCACTACACTCAAACACAAATATATAATATACATAAATTTACATGTGAAATATAATTAATTACAAAAATACATGTTACTAGAGCGTGCCGAAGACACTTGTAATTGGAATAATGGGCATAGTCTTCACTACAATGTTTTTTATCTGAGTGTCATGTACCCATTATCCTGTTAGTGTCTCTAATAAATTAAAAAAAAAAATAATAAAAAAATAAAAAAAATAATAATAAAAATAAAAATTATCCGCAAATATATTATAGCAATAGTGATGCGTATTTGCAGTTAATATGCCCCCTGAAAAATATAAGAGCGTCGCATGGGAGTAACACCTCCACATTAGTAAATCACTTGAAGAAAAAACATATTGTTGAGTACTTATCTCTTTATTAATACATAAATCTATTATTTATCCTTATTTATATAATTTTTCTAAAACTTTATTTGACTCAAGTTGATTGACTAACGAGTTTGCGACATTGAGTTGAATATACGTAAGACGTACCCGTACAGTAATATGGTGTTCGTACCACCAATCTGGCAGTCTCAACTCTCAAATAGACACCGAGTCAACTCGAGTTGCGACTCGAGTCGGTCAACATTTCTACTCGAGGTACTCGAGTTAGAAAAAATACGACACGGCCCATCACTACTATATTGTAATTACTTCAAAAACGCAGTGTGCAGTGCGCACGTCGCCATTGCCAGTTTAAAAAATAATGAAATCGAAGGAATTATTTTTAATAATCGAGATGTACAAGTAATATAAATACAATAAAATATTATTCATATTTGTAGTTAATTTAAAATGTATACAAATAACACATTAAACCGGTAAAATTGTTTAATAAATAAATTTATTTTTATCATTAGGTAATCTTTTATTTTATTGCATTAAAAAAATATACTTAAGAAATTTACTTACTTGGTCACATCCCCTTCCTTGTAAGAGCTTCTGTAGAATCCACTCATTTCTTCTCCAATTAAACCGGTGTATTTAATACTGATCTGATAAGTCTTTGTTTGACTTAAAGCATTAGCGAGATTAATATTCAAGAAGTTGTAAGCCTCGACGAATACTATATCACTAACAGTTATTGCCGTAGTCTCGCCCACTGCATTTATCATTATATCTTCCTTCGACAGTGTAAGATCTTTGGAATGCAAAGTGATTTTTATCAGGTTAGGCCTTTTCGGCCTTAATTGCATCACCACCGAGCCGTCAAAGGTGAAAATTTTTTCACCTTCGAAGTACGGCGTTATTGAAATTTTATAGTCATCGGCCTCAAAGTCTTCTGGCAATCTATACTCAAAGTTGTTAGCTTTCTCTTCTGGGAGAAACTCATCGCTCAAGTTCAAAAAGTCAACAGATGGCAAGGCCAAGCAGTGGTGAAGAGCCAGGGTGGCAATAATGAAAAGCGGTAGTGAGATCATTCCTGAAACTGAAAATTAACATTCCTTAAAAACGATTTTTTTTCCTTGGAAGATTAATTAAAAAATTGAGTAAAAATAATGTGGAATTGATATAAAAAATATTATTAACTATTGTGCTACATGTCTTGTATTTGGCCAACGAAGAAACTACAAGTGTTGCAAAACGGGGCAATCATATTAAAAAAAAGTAAATCAACCAAAATTTAAGAAATGAGAAGAGCGTTTGATTGGTTGGAAATAAAAAAAAGTTATACATTTTTTTTTTTAAAAAAAAATAGAAATGCGAACACGGAATGCGTGTCACATCAATATTCTTACTATTTTCAAACTAAACGCTTGTGCTATGAAAATAGGACTAACTTGCTAGTCTGGGCTGAGATTCGAACCCGCGACCTTTGGATCACGAGGCGAGTGTCCTAACCACAAGACCAACAAGCTACTCTTTTACAATATTGTCATATTTGTACATTAAATTCTCAATAACAAAATGCCAAAATATTTTTTGAACAAAATTATTATAAATAGTGATAAAGATAATTATATTAAGTATAATGCTAGAAATAGGAATAGAAAGAGATAACCATATAAGAAAAAAGTGTATATACAGAATAGACATGATGACGGTATTAATGAATTAAAGAATAAATGAAATTAGAGAAGAATATATTTTGAAAGTATTCTAAAAACTCATCCAGTTTTAAAATACACATTGAGAATAATAAGATTTTAAATAAAATAAAAGTATAAAATTGTGCAATTCGCCATTTTAATTGAAACACTGGTCAGAGCGAATGACGTCACGCCTAGGTACCATCACCGTGTTTTTGAACTGTTGTCATACACAATGCAATTTTTTAATTAGGCTTGACGTCACGTAGACGCCATGATAGCTGCGGGCGTTTTTGAGCGAAATTAAAAATAGTAGATGAAAATGCAATTATTGGTGTAAAAACTTAGTTTATTACTGAAATAATGTATACGTTATAGAAGATTATTTGAAAAATTGACATCATGCATATTGTCTAATATACAGAGGTGTGAAAATGTTTGATGAGATGCCGAAAAACATGAAGAATATAAATAAGAGGAATGCTTTAAAAAACAAATGGTATAATTATTGTAAAAATATAATTGAATTGTAGCGTATCATATATTTTACTATAGGTTATAGATTGTTTATGTTTTTGAAATTAGATTAAAGATCGTACTATTGACTATAGATTAGATTTAGATTAAGATGTATTATAGATTGCATTCATTAGAATATCTGAACGTAAATATGTAAGTTAATATGGATAGTATGTTAAAAAGATATTTTAAAATGTAAAATACTAGTTAATACACAGGGATATCATATTAACTTGTTAAAAGAAAAAAAAATTATCTGTAGGTATGTAAAAATATTAGCCTTAGGAATGCTACAAAAGGGTAGTAGTGCTAAGTACGGGTGAAGACGCGCGTTTTTAAAAATTAAACTATTCAAATTACATTTCAAAAAAAGTAACCCGTAAAAGCCAAGTTTATACAATACTCCCTTTCTCATTTTCTGGTTTCATGTCTACCATATGCGTCGGAATCTCCATACAATTTGTATGAAAAAAACATTAAAAATTTGAAAAATTATACAATAATTATTTATTTTTTTAACGAAAATTTTATAGATCTTCTTAATCGTCGCCACGAGTCTACTTGCAAAGTTTCAGCTCGATTGGATCACGGGAAAAGGGTTAAAAATCGATCCAAAGTTTTTTCGTCAGATAAGCAGACAAGCAGATGCCACGAGTTAAAAGAAAGGAACTAAAAAAGGAAAGTCAATTGAAAAATTTTGCTCAGATAAGTTTAAGGATTTATAATTTTTATTGACTTTTTAATTTTGTATAGTTTTATAATGAAAAATCTTGCATTTTACTTAATATATTGCTGTGATTATATTTTCATTCTAATCATCAAAGATCGATTTTAAAAATCCAATTCTCATAAATAATTTCATTAACCTACATATTGTTCGTTTATTTGTATATTTTTTTTATTTAGTTGTAAAAAGAACACATTTTAATATCTAGTTTAAAACATAAATTAACATAGCAAAATAAACATAAATATTCCAAAAATATATCAACATAAATAATAATAAATAGAAACACATTTTCACATCTGGCACAAAGTAAAGAAATTTAAAAAAGTAAATAAACATGAAACAACAACACGATCATATATCAAACTTACTTTTCACATATTTTGCACTTAACCTACGAAAAGTAGTGAGATTTTCTACTTCTTTCACATTTGCTGGCAGTTCATTGAACAATTTAAGACCTTTATAGTATAAACTATTGTGTTCCTGCTAGTTTCGTTTATGGAAGCCTAAAATCCCCCCTAGTTCTCGTAGGATAAGTGTGGACCTCGAAATTGTATATACACACAGGCTGCCTCGAAGCTAGTAGCGAAAACTTCGCGGAAGTCTTCATCATTAAATTTCGAATTGAAAATATTCTTTATACTTTGGGGGAAATGTCGAAGGGGCGAGATCATGTTTACATTTTTTTAAATATTTTCGATTTATCTGTTGTGATGCGTTAGACTATCATGAAACTAATTTATATCGAATATTTTATTTGAATTTGCTATGATTCAAGTCAAATAAAATTATTAAAACCGTGCAGAAATTGGAACCAATTTTTGTACTATCGGTATCATTACATATGTCTTTATCTTTGTCTGTACTTAATACGTATTTTAACAAACAATACATAAATAATATATCTCAAATGTCATTGTAATTGTTGCGTACAGAATTGAGATTAAAATTCCTCTTGTATCTTAAGTAGTATGATTATAGGTACGTGTGTCTTACGTATTATTGCGAAACAAAATATTATCTTTGTACGTTGAATGTTGGTATATTATTAGTTATTTTTAATAATATATTTTTTTTTAAGAAACAGACTGATTTAATTAACTCTGATAGATAGTTAGATATTAGAGTACAAAGTACAAAGATTTTTACAAATCACGATTTTAAAATGTTTACAAAAAACACGTTTTATAATGAATAAAATTAGAAATAATTTTCAAAATAAAATTAATAGTGTCATAAATCAAAAAATACAATTAAAAATGTGTTAAATAATCAAATTATACGAAACACTATACAACTTCGCATACAATAACAAAAATATTAGTAACAATATTTATATATATATATGTTCTGAGAACACAATTATTGGATTTTGTCCACAGAGGGATAATTATGAATTTCTCTTAGAGACGAAGCTATTTCTATGAGAAATGTGTACATTAGTCTTTTTATGAACATCAAAATATTTATTTACAATATTTTTTGTACGTATAAAAATATATACTGGTCTATAAAAGGTAAATTGAAAATAATAATTTTAAGGTGTATTCATGTGTATATGTGAAATAAGCTAGCTCGTATTGATCACAAGCCCTGGGCCATCTTATAAAGTCTTCCATATACGTTTCCCATACAAATATCTTCGTCTTTGTGAGATTTTTATAATGTACCTGAATTAAATATTAGTATTTTTTGACGACGCCTATATTGAATGTATTGATAACTCGCTGATACTAATTTTAAGTAAGATTTGTAAAAAAAAGTCCAATACCATGAATAACCAATAAATACGAGATCAAGGTAGTGATGGGTCGATAGTGAAATAAATAAATTAGCCAAGTTTCTGCACTTATAGTAGGTACTACTTACTGCTTACTACTGTAATTATTTAGGCGTTTTAGTTCACACATGCATTTTATTTTCATTGGTTTGAGATATTTGAACTAGCAGAAATCTAAGACACCGCTTAAGAAACTACAAGTGTCAAGCTATTGCGGAAGTCTCGCATTTTGAAGTTGAGTGACTAGGAAGACAAAGAAGACGGAAGGCGGCGGATTTCTTCATACGCAGATAGGCGGCATCCCATTCGTTCAAAGGTAAGTGGTAAATTTTCTTCTTCAAGATCGAACTAAATTTTAAATCAATAAAGTAATGCCCAAAACACAGCTGCCTAACGAAGTTAATAATTGACGGCGTTAACAGTAATACTACTAGATCTTCTTACACACGGCTTAATTTTAGGTCCTTGACATTTCACTGTGTATTAGTTTATCATTATAATTATCAGTTTAATATCAGAACTCGAAAGGAATCTATAGATATTTAAACAAAATTTGGTGCTGTGTAAAAAACATTAAATATCTATTTTATTATGTGTTATTCATCATTTCAAAATATTTAATATGTATTAACTATCATCAATTGACAATTTAATATTTTTTCTATTGTGGTGATCATATTAAGAACTTGATATCAGGGGCGTGCAGCCTGACTTTTTCCTAAGCATATATTTTGAAAAGAAACCGAAACAAGAGATGTATATCTCGTAATATTCCAAATATACGGTTAAATAAAAGTCATGCTTATTGTTCCCAGTGCACGCGCCTGCTTGATATATAGTTAAACAAGATTTTTATATGTAGGTATGTCCTAAGAACACAGTTACTGGATTTTGTCTCCAAAGGGACAATTAACTAAATAAAATTAATTAATTAATTAAGATAAATTATTAAAGTCTTAAAGTGACGAAGCTATGAATATGAGAAACATGTGTGGAAATTTTTTTATACGATGGCCCAGGACTTACAACCTGTATGAGCTGGCTTAAGTAATCACTCTACACGTCTACACAATGATATATAGTTTTATTTTAATCATTAATTACTTAATATCACTTAATTTCAAACACGTTTATTGTATTAAAATAATATTGTTATACCAAAATATTTAGAATCATAGAACGCACGAAGGAATATAAATTAACTATAAGAAAAACGCATGCATTGAACGTTTATAAAAGATTAGTGGTCTATTTTCGTATATTTTCACATATTTTGTAGCGCGCTTGTATGTATAGGTATGTGTAAATATATCTTGCATGGGTTATTAATATATGGCGAGATTAAGCACAGTATTAACATTTCTTGATATGGAATGATAAGAGTTTATTGTATAATATTCATAAGCCTTCAGTTCAAGAGAATCATTATTTTTTAGTATAGACGTTTTATGATTTGTACACTTCTGTATGTATAAATTATGAACTGTACGAATAAAGTCAGTGCCTCAATCCTTACGGAGTGTATAAACAGGTGATTGATCCAAGTGGAATATAAAAGCATTTCACTTGTTCCTAATTTTTCTCTTTTAAAAAATATAATATACCCTTTAAATAATTATCGTTACTGAAATTTTCACTTGTCATATAAATATAAAATAAACTCTCCTAAATATTTTTTTTTTTAAATTTTTAAGCTTCAACAGGCCAAGAGGCCCAACTACAGAAGCGAAACACATCACAAAACACCCAAGCTTGAGTAAATCACATAGATTAATTAATTGTGACCGTGTCGTGTAATGTTTGTTACTAACAAATGGTTTTAATTACCATATTCTAATAAACTATGTTCTAATAAATTACTATATTCAGTGGAAAATTTGTAATTGGCATAATTTTAAAATCCATTATTTTACATTTGTTGATATGTTAATATGCTGTTAATTTTACCTAAAATAAATAAATAACGAACTGATATTAAACAATTAAAAAATAAATAAAATGAACAAAGAAATTATTAAAGAAAATAGAATGAAATGATAATGAAAATAAATAAATGAACAAAAAACACAAACAATAAATATTTTTTAAATATATGTATGCAAGAGTATATCTATCTCTTTTTGGAGAAGTACAACAATAAAATGAATAAATATTCACAGTTTTAAAAGAATAGAAAAAAGTACACGCTTTGAACTTTTTATTCTAGATCTAAGTAATGATTTTGTAAGTTTTTCGATCAGTAACTCTTTTAAAACAAGATCGAATATATCAGGCAGGGTAATTAACTTAGCCCAGATATTTACGGATCAATTTATGAGAAAAGTTTCATTAAAATTTGATAATAATTACTGCACATTTTTACATATTACATTTGTATATAACTTTTAATGGATAGTAGTCTTCTGGGCACAATCAAAAAAATGTACTAAAATTTTCAGGAGATCTGGAGATCTTCTGAAATAGGAAGTATATTTTTTTTTCAAAATATCATTTTGAAAATGACCGTTGAAAATCAATAATAATATTTATTAAAATTAAATTAATTTAAATTTCAAATTAAACACAAACAACATTAAAAGATAGTATTTCTTTCGAAATTTACCGGATATAGTTATAACCATACTCAGATAAGAGAAAGATGAGAAAAGAGACGGGAGATTAATTCCAATTAAATATGAAGTGATTTATTCAATTTAATAAGAAATGAGTTAAATACGAATTTCAGTAAATAAGACAAGGAGTAACGGAGAAAAAGAGTAAAAATAAATAATATAAACGCAAAGCATAATTTCAGTGGCTTATTTTGGAATTTTTCGAACAAGATCAATATAATCTACAAATTATAAAATATTTGAATAAATTAGTTCTTTATATTTATTCCATATCATAATGTAGTTTGTGTATAAAAAAACTCACTCAGTCCCATGACGGCCAATGGATGCGAACTACTATCCTCCGCTCACTGGCAGAGATAACTTATTGCCAGTCAGATTTCCTTACAAGTAGTACCTTTATTCAGAGATAAGAATAATTACTCACACAAACCACAAACATGTAAGTGTGCGAGTGTATGTACACAACAGATTAATTAAATCTTATCAGACCCTGCCAGTCGATCAGGAAAAACTCTTAACAAATTCGACACAAGCTTTTATGAAAATAATATGTTTTCAGATATTGTGTAATCTTATCCATACTGTGATACTCGTCTCATCAATTGTTATCAGGCGAGCATCTTTCCCTAACCACGCAGCAAAACAGTGCAAGATAAAATCACAAATGATAGTGTGCTTGGAGAGGCCCAAATGGCAAACCAGACTACTAAAAGAGATTATGTAGGTACAATGAGCTATAGATATTCCAGGGCAAATGCTCAAAAAACGCTTCGAAGTCGCTTAGAAAGAGAATCTTCAAAAGGGCAACATTAAGACCAATTCTCGGAACAAGCTGCAAGAAAAAAAGGTCAAACTGGAAGGCAAAAGCGCATCCTGCACTTCGCAGCAGCACGCAGCAATCAAGAGTAGAACGCGTCAGGAGTAGAAAAAGCAAACAGGGCATAGAGGTCAACCTGCAGACGTTGCCTAAAATATCCAAGATGTCTCATGGATCCAAGATTGGACTATTCAGTCACACGAGGACATACAATTGTGAAATATTCTTCGGATACGAGGTATAATGATGATGATGAGACACAAGCCTACCGTTCCGATTACATAATATTCCTGTAAATACGCGCAATATAAAATACTCTACACTGAAATATACAAAAAATGACCTACTTTGTATAAATTTCGGCCGCGAGGTAAGGCTGTGAGAGTAGCGCCATCTAGCATTGCGCAACCTCTTGGTAGCATTAGTGACAGACATCGTTACATAGAGAATTATGTTTTTTTTCCTTTTTATAGCTCGTAATTATTTGCGTCATCTGCTACCGTTAGTGACGGATATTGCTACATGGAAAATTGTGTATTTTGATAAGCTTATACTGAAAGCATTTGCGCTTAGAAATTATTAACAGGAAATTAATTGAAAAGAGTAATAAAGGATAACGAATATAATTATATATATTAAAATGAATAAAACAGTGAGGAAGGTCCTGTTGTATGGGATTCGATAAATTATCCAAGCTACATTTTTATATTTTTTAAAGTTTCTCTTTTAATGCTTATATTTAATGCTAATCACAATATTTTCAGAAATTTTACTTCATTTATCATTTTAAAGTCAGTATTTTTTTTACGGCATTCACAGCATGGTCGCAAATGAGTAATTTGTACCCAGTTACTCAGTACAACCCTTTTTAACGTGTAACGCCACTGACCTTTATTTTCTACTGAATTTTTATTGTTTTCCAGAAATTAACAAAACGCAAGAGGTACTTAACAAAACAGCTACTTTCTTTATCACCAGATCTGCCACCGTATCACCGTCATCAATAGTATTGTTGAGGAAGACCACCGAGTAAAAGTGTGTAAGATTATTAAGATTGTAGGTATCTAAAGCATCTAAATCGAATGAGTGCAAAATTCCTGAATCGAAAATTGCAGATGAAAAAGCTTATTGCGAGATGGTTTGTCGATCAAAAACGCATGCCGAAGGACGTTTCAATGTAGCGTTTGATGATGTTTTATCATAATTCTAAAAACTTTTCTTATCGATTCGTGACTGTGAAACATGAATTCACCACTACACGCTAAGCCGAAGAATTATTCAACACAGTGGACAACGAGTGATGAAACCGGGCCAAAAAGGCGAAAACCTGAAATATTTGAAATAAGAGCTGAAACAAAAACAGCAGTGATTAGGACTAAAAAGTGCTTTTTCAGCAAAAAAACCTGACGTCTCACAAATGGTTTGTCTCGGTGGCAAAATTGCACGAATTAGGCTTTGAATTAATTTATCATCCACCCTATTATCTAAAATTGTCCCTGTGTTTTTTTTTTGTTTCCAAACATGAAAATTTGGCTCGGTGGGAAGATGAGGTGATCGATTGAAGATGTCATTGCTGTTATCAATGGGAATTGTATAGCATTGACAAAAGTGACTTTTCGGCGGAATGAAAAAGAGGAAACTTGCTGGACCAAGTATACAGTTCTCAATTAAGATTTTCTAAAGAAAAAAAATTAGATTATTCCCAAAAACGATGTTTAATTAGCTTTTTACTATACTTATCGAATAATCCTCGCATGGTAAAATAAATATATTTTTGATTTTGTGTACATAATATAATAACACTCCATTTAATTTGTATTCAAATTAACAGAGATCAGTTATATTTATAATTTACAATAATATTCTTTGTTTTATCATTAATTTATTGAAAATACCATCATATTTCGGGGCCAATGATTCCGGATATTCATCAGGATACAACATATACTAAAAATTTAAAAAAAAAATCGAATTATAGACAATACGAAAATAAAAATAAATATGTGGAACATGAATAAATAATTTAGTACTAAAACTGTGATTAAAAGACAACTATTTGTAAAAAGTACTCGATTATTAACACTTTTTCTTATTTCAAAATATTACTTTATTTGCTTGTTATTTCCTACCACTTGGGATTTATGAGATGATTATCTAATTGTTTTAAAGAAAAAAAATTAACAGAATTTTTGTGCAAGTAGTAAATTTTGACTATAATGAATGCTTAATGATGACTTATTGTTCCATGGTCATGAGATGTTTTAGGATGACAAGGAGTTTATGTATAAAAACAAGTATAAGTATATCTGCTTTGTCATACCTTACATGTAATACATACTGCTATTGTGAGAAAATTACAATGTACTGTTTTAGAGATAATAATGCCCTTAATCATATATGTTTACAACATACAATATTTAAATCATGATCATTCAGAAAATATTAACAAGCTAATTGTTGATAATTACTTATTTTGGAAAATTGAGGAAAATAGGAGTGTCAGGCGTACCTATATTGCACCAAACACGTATAAAAACACGTAATAAATAAAACATCGGCAGTTCAAAACACTCATTTATTATTTTGTTATAGTATTTAATATTACAAAGTAATGAATTATTTTTACTGAGTTTATATCTGTAAAACATCTATATATCTAAATTCTTAAGAGATACATAGAAATATCATCAAAAAAATTTTTTTTTGTCATATAGCTTGAAGTCTAATAAAATGGTCATCAGTCATTTAAAATAATATTAAATTGGCTATGTAATAGCACTGTGAAGCTGTCGTCGTAGTTGAATATTTAAATTAATTTCATTATTCATTTGCGTTTTACTCGAAACTTCCCTTTTCAGACTGGTGAAGTAAATATATTTTTAACAATAAGATCAATTTCGTAAGATTTTTACATACATTTTACTTCTAACATTACATTTTTTTAAATGAAATGCGCCATTTTGAAACAATATTTTCTTTTCCCTTTTTTTGGAAAAAAATTAGAATTATTTTCAATGTGCTCTCGTTTGCACTAACTAACTTTATTTTTTATATGATACTGATATGTCATAGAAATAACATCATTTAACAAGAAAATAATTAATTTTTTCATTTCACTCAAACCCTGGCGGCATGATTATCTCCACCAGCTGCGAGCGTCACGGAGACAACATATAACTCCGTCATTTTGAAATTTTCAAAAAAATATTTTAAGCAAAAATATCAATTAATGCATGCCAACAATGATTGTAAAATTAATTTTGTATTTGCAATAGTTACATAAAAAAAAAATTGAATGTGTTCTTGAAGCCTCAAGGTGTTGTAACCCCGTGTGATTAGAAATATTAATATTTTTTTACGATTATTTCGTAAAGGGGGAAATTAGACGACTGCACCAGCGCTGCTTTTCAAGGTATTTGGGTATTTAAGGTCCAGCCAAGAGCCAATGGTACTTTTGTGCATCATAGCCCACTCGTAGGCGACTGCGGCATGAGCAATAGCGTGCATTCCAGTATTATACACACTAGTGAGTTCAGGAGAGCTTTTCAGAAATGCAAGGACCTAAAAATATTATTATCGATTAATCTTCTAGTTCATGGAATCACATTTTGACCTTTAATAATCATGACGCAGGCGTGTACTGTTTGTTAGTGCATTGATATACACATATTTTGTAAAAAATGCGATATTAAATACCGTCGTCACTCTCTGAAACTCCCTGTAGCGAAAACTCTCTATAACGTAAAAATGAACTCGACTTGTTTGGTTTTCTATAAGAACCCGCGTAATAATTCATTCTCTATAACGAAATGGCTTACTCTCTATGGCGAAAAAATTGGTACACTCCCGCCGAAAAAAGGACATCTAGAAAGTCCGTTTCTTGTAATTTTCTTGCCGCCAGACACACGGAATACTTACTAGAAGCAAGCGATATCGACAAGCATCATTCAAGGCTTGCTGAAGAAGGTGCGACAGGAGTTGACCACGAGGGCAATCCTCGTGGTCAACGCCAGCCTCTCTCTCTAATCTATCTTGATAAAAATCTTTATGCAGATGAGACTGGATTTTTTTAAAAAGGATACCAAACAAGACTCAAAAAACAAATTTAAAAACATCGATATCTATCGGAGAGTTAAAAAATTGACGCAGTTTCAATAAATTCAACTTACCAGTCACCTACAAGGTCAAAAAGTCCGCAAGAATGACTGTTTTGCCGCTAACAGACCAAAGTGTTATTAAAAACGCAGCGGTTCTTCTGAACAAAGCCTGAGAAAAGGTGATAACACCAACTATCAATTATTTTGCCACACAGAACTATTATTTAACTGCTCCACAAAACAAGACTGTGAAGCACCACAAGTTCTGCTTCTGCGTGAGTGGATCCAGCAGTTGAATACATTAGCCAACTTGACTGAGGGTCTGGCCACAACCGCTGAGATGACTGAAGAGGAAATCTTGAAAAATATTAAGGGAGAACAGGATCAAGAAGACGAGGAGAAAAAAACAGAGGAACCCAATTCCACAACATCAGCCAAGCTTTAAATGCGGCCAAATTAATTGATTTTTTTAATTCACAAAGATGATCCTAGACCAATAGAAGAAGTTCCAAGATTAAAAGATGAGATACGCAGTACTTTGGAATATCAGAAGAGTGCAAATAAAGTTGACTTACTTGTTAAAGTTTTAATTTATATAATTTTAATTAGCTGGTGTAATATAATAGTGTGAATAGAAAAATAAATTATTTATGCTTTACTTACGCGGATACAACTTTATTTTGTTACTCACTCTTTTTAACGAGAACTTCCTATAACGAAATAAATTGCACGGTTCCTTAGATTTCATTATAGAGAGTGACGACTGTATTTATATTAGGATATATTAAAATCTCAATAATAATAAAACATTTGTGATAGGAATACAGTTTATTTTCATGAACTGATTGGCATGGTGGTATAATTTAAAATAATCACGTACCCTCTGTAGCTGTGTTCCTCTCATGGCAATTATCATATTTGAGAGAAGATTGTGTACATTTTCACCGTAGCTAAAATAAAGATATGAAAAATATTGAATTATTTTAATCAAGAAAACAAACATCTGTTTTCGTGAAAATCTTGTTGCAGATCCACGATTTAGAAGAAGAACAAGGCACTTTACTTTTCGTCACAATAACCGTTTATGTTTTATACTTCTTATAACTTACACTTAAAAGTTACAACTTTCTTTTCCTTATCTACTAAATATGAGATATTTTAATTCAAATCACTTTGTGACAGCATATTTTCTTTTCCTCTATCTAAACACGAGCAGTTCTTTTAGAGAGGTAGCATGTAAAATTTTTACTATTAATATTTACTTGTATGCTCATCTGATTTCATTTCTTAAGTTAATCAATTGTCAAAAAAAAAAATTAAGTAGGTAGGTGTAGTTAAAAGTTACTTCTTTGACATACATACATACATTATTACACTTATCTTTAACTTCATCACAAAATATGATCCTAATTTATTTGTGTTGTATGTGAGTTTCAAGCAATCAAATGTCTATTTTTGTCCAATAAATGCTGAATTATTGGCAATTAAATGAAATGAAATAAATAAACCATGTGCTGTGTCGTGTACCTTGCGCATGCTCGTTCTGTCCAGCTATGTTCCAACTTAATACAAACTATAATACAATTTCCATCAATGAGAGTTTGTCATCAATGGATAAATAATCTAAAATACACATTTAATATGGTACCCACATACCGAATTGCATTTTGCTTGTATAAAAAAGAGAAAACATTTTCAAACGAAGTGATGACGTCATTTAAAAAATTTGTTGTCGGCTAAATCACAACTCGGAAAAACGCCATTTTAGCTTTTGATTGGTAAATCGTGACACATGATATTAAAAATTCCACTGTATGATGCGCGTGCAACCTAAATTTCACTCTAAACCCGACTAAAGAAGTTAAACTTCAATAAAAATGTTTTCCATTATTCATCCCAACGACGGCATAAAACTTCTTCTGTCTCCAAGAAAACATATCAATCATCTCCCTGTGCATACTAAAATCTATCGTCGTAATATTCATCGTTTAAAGCAATGTCATCTATCGTGATGATAGCCTACATAAATAAATGTATTATTTTAAAATTGTTTCAAACGATTCCACTGACAACTCAATGTTATACAATAACAATAGCAATAACAAACTTATTCACCAACACGGTGTTTCCCGGGGGGGTAAGCAGAGAGAGGATAAAGGGCCACACTCTTCTGTACTGCTGATACAACTCTCGCCTCATCCACATTCATACATCTTCGCATCCGAGCTCGAAGGTTGTTGAGGTTTCTAACGGGACCATCTTCGCCCTCTCTTTCTGGCACCGTCAACACTCGCCTTATATATCTTTCTTACCATTCGCTCAACATGCCCAAACCACCTGAGCGACCCGTTTTTAATTCTATTAATTATGCTAAGAACAGCTTTCATTCCTAATAACTTACATTGTATTAAGGGGGGGGTAAGGTTTTTAACTTTTTTTTTGCATTTTATTTTTAATTTTTTCCATCGCAAGAATATTGTGTCAAAATTTCAAGTCAATCGGAGCAAAATTGACGAAATTATGAACATTTGAGCGATATTCAGACTGATTTTCTATACCTGCTCGGGCAGCTAAGAGACCCGCTCACCTGAGGACTACCGGACGTGCTATTGTATTGGAAGAGTTTTGCGTAGACAAGGACAAAAAGATGCTGATGATGAAAGCTCTTTGCTGAGTGAACATGGCATCGACGATTATGTGTAAGTATAAAATAAGTGTTGAGTTTTATTTTGAATTTTACAGTGTGCAAAACTTTAAAGCGTGTTCCCCACATCTCACGTTTTCAAAGTCGGTGTCCATCATAACTTCAAAACTACTTACTGCACCGATCCTTTTGAAATTTTGAACACTATTTCTGTACATAATTTACGAGGTAACGCTGGAGACTTTTTTTCAAATTTGTTATTAATTTTTATTTTGTAATAACAAATTAATCGATATTTTTCGCAAAAAATCGCGTTTTTCCCTTCAAAGTGTTCCAAAAATTGAAAAATAGAAATTTCAAAAAACCCTCCCAGAGTTACCTGGAAAACCTATTATCTAACGAATGAACTTTGATTTTTTGATTTCAGATGATCTAGCACCAAGTTATGATGGACACCGCAATTCTACTTTTTTCCGAGACACGTCCGAATAATTGCTGCCATTGCCGTATTTTTTAATATTTCGTCTTGAAAATTTTACACAATATTCTTCAAATGTCATGCTTTAATGTACCATTGATTTTAATAAAGAGATTTTAACTGTGTTGTCACAAAAAATTCACAAAAACATGCCTTTTTTGTACGAATTAACCTTACCCCCCCCTTAATTGATTTGCGATAGTCTTTATCTTGTTCTGAATTAATATTCATTTAAGAAACAGACCGTCAACAGGTTAACCCAAAAGGAGGTCCTTGAGTGACATTAGAGTACAAAGTATACGTAAATATTTTGTAAACATTTTGAATATGATATAATTACTTATTCTTCTTCCTTAGCCTTTTTCCCTCCACTGCTAGATGTAGGCCTCTTCCATTTTCTTCCACTCATCTCTGTTTCTCCCCCTTCGCATCCAGGTTCTTCCTGTTTTCTGGTCAATGTCATCAGACCACCTTTTGGGAGGTCTGATGACGCTTCTATTTTCGTCCAGGGCCTCCACTGTAGGATTCTGGGTGCCCATCTAGTATCCTCCTGTCGAGCCATATGTCCAGCCCACTACCATTTTAGTTTCGCAAGATGGTCCATAATATCGGCAACGTCTTATTTCTTTATTTCTGATTTTATCTCGAAGGCTCACGCCGAGCATCTGCCTTTCCATGGCCCGCCGTGTACATTTTAATTTGTGTATGCTTTTTTCTGTTAGTGTTGCTGTTTCTAGGCCATATGCCAATATGGGTAGGATACATGTATCGAATATTTTCAGGCATTCTGGGCTTTCTTTATTTTCAAACAAGTGTTTCAATTTACCAAATGCTGCCCAGCCCAGACCTATTATTCTTGGTCGTTCTGCTGTTTGGTTTTCTTTTCCCAGCTTTATTTTGTAACCAAGGTACACATATTCGTCAACTCTTTCTATTTTCAATTGTTAATTATGAATTTGTGTTTGGATGTGGTTAAAATTTTTGTTTTTTGTTTGTTCATTTCCAAACCTGTTGCTTTCGATGATTCATGCAATTCTCTGCTCATAGATTCATTATAATCATTATATTATATAATTATTATTATATAACATTGATATAATTACACATTACACTATTTATGATAAATTAAAAATTAAAAAAGTAAAATTATTAACAATTTATTTTATCATTAACACATTATTAATTTTTAAATTGTGATATGTAATTATATCATATTCAAAATGTTTACATAATATTTTTTATACTTTGTACTGTAATGTCACTCCAGGATCTCATTTTAGGGTCAACCTGTTGACGGTCTATTTCTTAAAAAACTAAAATAACATTTTCTTATGTATTTCGTAATCGAAGTTGTAAACTAACAAAAATAATTAATATTCCACGGCAGTGCTGAATATAATTATCTGCAATAATATAAGAATATATCAACATTGCAGATTGCAATAATCTATAACCGTATTATATATTATACTTTGAACGTTATTAATTATAGAGTATTCTCAAAGTTGACATAAAGGACTTACAATTTTTCAATATCAGCAAAATTTTTTCTGAAAAATTGGAATACCACTTCGACATTTTCATCATTTGCATTCAGAATCGAATTTAAAGCTGACATAAAATCCTGGGAGCGAATGGGAGAGTTCTCTGTGACGGTTTGTTGCAAAACCCTGCAAATATTGTTTTGTAATGTAAAATATAAATGAAAAATAGAAAATTTCGACTTAATCGACATAAATTGTAAAAACTCAACATTAAAAATATTGATTATTTTTAATCACCAAATTGTATTATATCAATTTAATTGTTTTGTATGTATAAAAATTGAATAAAGGGGAGTTATTTAAACGTTTCATGTCTTACTTAAGCAGAGACTCCTTATCCTTCGTGCATCCTATGACGTCTAATATTGTACTCTGTTCGTTAACGACATTTTCAGTTAGATACTTATTCCACAAATATTCAAAGTGGCTCCCATTTCCATAGCGAAGTCCATTGCAGTACACGTGTGCACGAAGATTGGCGTTCACTCTGTGAAAATATTAAACAGGATTGATGGGGTTATAAAAATACTGCCCTGTCAATAAGGTTGATCCAGATAAAATTAAATCTTAAAATTACAGAAATTTTAGCATACAATTCCTTATTTTTTCGATAATTATTTATATTGATCTCCAATCACTTCAGTCCGCCTAACGCTCAGACGGCATCTGTTCAATATTTAATGAGCAAGGTTCATCGTTTCACATTTTCTGCGAATACCCAAGAGATTTTCCTCAACGAAGAATTATTATTTCTGTTTTTAAATTTAATTGTAATTCAAAAATATTGTTGTTTTCTTTTTCTTTTTTTGGTTGTTTCATGTTTTCAAGTTCAACGTTCACGGCACGCCATCACAATTTAAGAAAAGGAACCTGCTTTCATAAGCATTCATATTTATTATAAAATTTAACTGTCTAAGAAAAATGTGATAGTTTTCGTAGAAATGTCCAATATTGCGTTTAATATTTAATTTCTGGGAACGTTTTACATTTATTTTAGTTCAACAATATACAAAAAAAAAATCAATACAAAAAATAAAAAATTGAAATGATACATAATATTATAAAAGAAGGCTTTCACTAGCCTTTTTATAAATAGAAGAGTGAATACATTAATAGTTTAAACCGCAATAATTGCAAATTTTTTGATGCTGTCACTGGTGCAGAAAAAAACTCTATTACTGTTAAAAATCACGATTAATTAGGCTAGGATAGTAAGGGTCGGTTGTTAGTATACGGATAAATGAGGCTTACTTTTCACCACTGATCATCATCTGCTCAAATAATCGCAAAGACGTACTGGTACAGTCCTCATGCCCAAAGCGACATGCGAATGATAGGGTGTCGGCACGAAACACCTTGGTCAAGTGCGTATCTGATGAGTTTTCTGACAATCCCAGGGTAGAAATTACGTTCTCCAGCAAAGTCAAGATGTGGTGCTGAAATTATGTGAATATGAAACAATTTATAGTTTGTTCAGCGAGAAGAAAACGGTATTCTTGGAATGAGATTCGTTTGTTTCCTGTTGAAATTATTGTCTTTTCATTAAGTGTATAACAGATATTAATTATTGGTTATTTCATTTCACTTCATTTCATTTTTAATTCATTCCATTCCATTTCATTTTATATCTTTACATTTTTCATTTCATTCATATTGTATAATATTTTATTCAATTATATTACATTCTAGCTTTTCTTTTTTATTGTGTTCTGTTCTGTTCTATTTTTTTTATATTTATTTTTTTATTTGTTTTAATTTATTACTTAATAAATTAATGACCCTTCCTAAAAGCTTAACCCTGTAATTGGCCCGTTATATGCTTACATCAAACTTTGGCAATATATCCGGCACGTAAGTCAGCCTCCATCTTAGGGATGTGAAAGCAGCATACGCCGCCGTCCACGGCGCATAGTCCGACTCCATCGCCAGGAAATCTGTTACGTCAAGAGCCACTCCGTAATTCGTCACATTTTCTTTAGCTAGGTTCAAGATATCATTGACAATCTGGAAAATATAAATGAATGTAGATGATTTGATATGGCGAAGGTCACCAATATTGAGAATTGGTGAGAGTTTATAAATGTTACAAAAGTGTCCCGACTATATCATTCGGGTTCCTTTCGGCGTTCTGTGTGTATGTGTTTCGTGACTTATGTACGTGAGTTTCGTGTAAAGATTTGCAAGGAATAACTCATACGTAAAACAGAGAGAGACCCTATTTACTGAATTTATCTCAATTTGTCAAATGGAGTAATACGACGGATATCTATATTATGTTATAAAAAGGGTATGGAATGATGTATGAAATCCGAAAAATGTTTTAGTGAAAATATACAGTACTCAGCACACCGTTATAGAAAATATCCGTACGCAGTTGTAACGATATTGGCCTATTCAAATAGACATTGCTGAAAAGTTATACGAAAATATTTATCTGCTAAAAGCTCCACAATTCATAAATACTCTATAATTACATATTTGCCGGGTAAGTAGGTGCAGACGCGCCTTTATTATTTCTGCGCGCGCGCGTGTAACAGAGGCTTTATTTTATTTTGACGAAACGGGCTAACCAAAACGGTTGCCGGCAGCGGATCTGGCCAATGAGAGGCGTCCCGAGGTGGTAGACTTTACACGGAGGTTGGAATCAAAGATGGCGAGAGGTTTGGACTATATAAACCATACAAATTCGAGGAACGACGCTTGATTTTTCAGCCTTGAAATTGGCCGGAGGCCTTGTCAAAGGAAGTCCGAAATAAGGAAGATCAGGACCGAGGAAAAGGCCAGAGGTTTATAATAATTCAAAGGAGATTTGGAACAGTGAATACTTGTGAATCAGATAAGCATTTCCAATATTATTTATTTCTATTGCCTTTTATGTGTATTCAATTTAGAACTTTCTGAATCGTAACAAATTTTGATACATGGTGTGATTTGTTTCATTACGTATTTTGGACCAAGGGATAATTATTACTATAAGCGCATCAGATTTAATATATAATAAATCGTAATTTTGCGGCTGTGATAATCCAGCCGGCGATCTTTCATAATACTTATGTAATTTTCAAATACGTCGAGGCCCAAACGGACAATCATTTAAATTGATATCCATGTATTACCAAAGATATAAACGCTTTAAAATGGATTAATTTTACTATCGAAGTATGTTTATTTTGTGGGACTTCGCGATTGCTTGTCTGATCTTGATTCAATTTGTACGAGAGTTTCTTCCAAACGGATGTATCTTTATGCAAAAGAATTTTATGTTATCTGTACTGGCGATTGAATACACGGATTCCGTATGATAAGTCTAATAGCAATATGATAACTATTGTATTGCATAAGTGGTGTGCAATCCGGTCTCCAGCTAAGGATCACATTTATATTATCTATTACGGTTAATTATTTTTACTATCTAAATGTATTATTTTGGGAGTATTTGAGATCGGGATTTGGAGCTGGCGGAGTTTTTATAATAATGAGCAGCATTCTCGATAGAAGAAAAGTGAAGGGCTGCACAGGCGCTGGTAATTGCTTAATTTTGGAGATAACCCGTAATATGATTTCGGATCAGGATGCCATCTCAGAAGCAAACCAACTACAGAATTAAGATAAGAACCTTTAATATTATTTATTCTTGATGTTTTCTTATGTGTATTAAATGGAATGTTCGTGCTACATAATTTATTTCATCACTATTCATTTCATTACGTGGGTTCAGAGTTCGACAGTAACGGACGCGGTAACAAATTGGTACTGATGTCGGGACGTAAAGTCGGGATTATATCTTAATTATCTTTAGGATAGAAGCGAGGTCATTATACGTGCGTTCTGCATTTCAACGTTTTACTAACATATATAAATACATATTATTGCGTTTTACAAATTGAATAGGGTCGCGGAAATAGGCATTTCGTCCGGTTGTGCAATATTAACTTCCAACGTAGCATAATGAGATCTTATTACCGGTGCTAGACATTCGAGGTTAGGCACGCGGGGATTATAAATGGGATAATGAACGAGAACCGAACGGGGGAGTTCGTCTCCTCTTGGTCGGGGGGCGAGAAGCCGTTACGTCTTTCACGCCCCGTGATCTTGGGAGGCTGAATTTCGATTTTGATAAAGATGAAGGGAGATTTACTCGCGTGGCATAGGCAACTATACATAAGAACCTTTCGAGGTTCTCCCTTCCCGGCCAGCGAGCAACATATCAGGAATTTCACAATCAACTGTAATAATCATGCTGTAATACCATCATTTTAATATCTCTAGTCAATAAGACTACACCGTGGGATCAACCACATCAACTATAATTGGCGATGCTAACATGGCTCTGACTGACGCTCTCAGGGATGAGTCTTTTCCAGTCACCCAGTTAGTTCATTCAGCCCTTTTATCAGCAGTAAACAGCATAATAATCCGGCTCTTGTAGCCGCAACGTGGGATCCTCATCATTATACACCAGTCAATTTGACTGCCCCGTGGGACAATATACAAACCTTAATATCAGACGCGGGATTTCTTCCTGATATGTTTGTCGCCGGGAAGCGATGGCTTCGGAGGATTCCAGCAAAGGCAACAGAGTCTCGGCTTGATCTTGGTCTGCAGCTTAGCGTGAGAAGCTATGATTAGGCAGGAGTTAGCTACCGGGTACAGCGTTGCGATGAGGCTGTATCCCCTAAAATAACCTAAAATCTACGTAAAGTAAAATCAGAATCAACTTGACTCTTATAAAATATGACTTATGAAAGAATCGCAAATTTCCATCTAGAATCACGGGCTGTGGTAAATTAAATATCAGACAGAACCTCCCCAAGCCTCTGTTGCGCCTAGTTGTTATGAATATATGTTTACTCTTTCCACTATATACCATGAACAGATAAATCGGGCCGAAGACCACCGAACGCGCTAGTGGTAAGCATTGTATGTATGTATTCTGGAAAACTCAGCCGTTAATTTGCATTTCGAATATTGTGTGTGTTTTTTATAAGTATAACCGTGTATTAATTGACCGGGAATTATCTAATCTAGATATCGGACAGATCCAGTATACTATTGCATTCAAAAAAATAAGTTAGAAATAGATATTGCGTGTTGTTGCGCAATACTAGCGCTAAGTTCCTATTATGTACCGTCGGCCGTATTATGTGGATACCAAGTTATACTCAGAGCGCCCTAGTCTGTAGTTCGCACGTGGTATTTGTCAATCTAAATATTCCATTGTAATCGTGACCTTGCACTCAGCCGTGGGATCCGCCCACAGGTTCTAATATGAAACATCGGTAACCAGGCGGCATCGTTCTAGGCGAAAAATCTACGTAAACACATCTATGTACGCGACGCCGCTACCGGTTGCGAGGAAATGACGGATGCGTCCTCCACGATAGGCGATTTTGTTAGTCTGTTCAATCGATCGTCATTTTTGAGTCCGGCTCAAGTTAATTATGTTAGGTTAGTTTCACCTCGTATGAATACAATGGCATTTTTTAGACGATTACTGGCCAAATTATATGTTAGACTATACGTAAACATAATTCAATCACGTAAATAAATTTTAAGCATAGCTTTGAGCTTGCAAAAGTAGATCTCAAACAATATATAATATTAGACTTTTAACAAATAAACTTAAAGTAAAATCATTCAAGCTCTTAAAACTTATTCTTAAAGCCTTCTCCTTTAAACTTTCGATTCAAACTTCCTTAAAAAAGCTTCACCCTGAAATACACCCTTACAGACGCGAAATGTTACACAGTTACGCTATCAACTCATAAAACATATAAAGAAATCAATAATTTGATCAGCTTGGCAGTAGGTGACGTTCTCTGCTTTTTTATGTTAGTTAAAGTTATTATAATTTTGTGATTGATTTTAGTTTAATACTTGGGGCGGGTTGTTAATCATCAACTTGTTTTATAGTAATAGATATGTTAAAAGGTAACATTTTTTCAAATTCAAACAACTCTTATTCACCGATGCCTTAAACTTAACAATAACTGTAAACCAAATTGACACAACCGGCACTATGTCGGCTCGAGTGCAATCAGAAAGTTTAAGATAATGATTCATGAGAATGTGCTTTAATTTAATAATTTGATTAGTTGCAGCTGGTCACATAAATATTAGGTTCCATACATTATCAAAAATATTATAGGTTATTAAATATCACTAGTGATGCAGAATTAATTTGTTGATGCGAGAAATAATAAAAAATATTCTCGTAAAAAAAACATTGTTTTACTTAAATATATACAAATGCGACATTTTTTTGAGTCCACCTTTGAGTTTAATTATACACTGCTAGTTTCAAGAACTATATATGTTCTCATCTACAGTTGAGAATATCAACTGTAGATGAGAAAATGTGTAGCTCTGGAAACCGGTAGAGTATAATTAAACTCAAAAGTGGTCTAAAACAAATGTTTCATTTATACACATATAAATCAATCATGTCATCCCGCAAAGTGTATGCCAAATCAATAAATAATATTATTTTACTTAATCTAAATTTATATTGAACTTTGTTTTTAAATACTTTAAATAATTTATTTAACCAACAGTGTGTCAGAAAATATAATTTCCTTCAACAGTGCGATAAAATACCACAAATGGTTTGTTCTTAATGTTCAAACATACGTACTTGCGCTCGATTAAGAGTATGGATTTCAGTTCTGTTCGCTCCTTTCAAAGTATTGGCCAATATCTCCCAAGACAGGGCGTCATAATTTACTCTGTAATAACCTGATAAATTCATAGATTTATTTAAGATAAAACACCTGTTTAACATTACCTATTATAAAAAATATTCCTGATAAATTCATAGATTTATTTAAGATACGACACCTGTTTAACATTAACCTATTATAAAAAATATTTATATCTCAAATTAACTTAAAATCTGTTTTGGAATATTACTGATTATTATTATTTCGTACCTGTCTGCTTCTTATTCAATACAACCCACTCCATGTTCGCATTCCCTTTGCTGATTTCAATGTTCCGTGCGTTCATCACAACTACTGGTTTTGTGTCATCAAAGTTGGAATTACTCTTAGTTGCGAAAGTAATAGGAATTTGGTACAGTACATCCGGTAATGGTTCTTCCCCAAATACGGTCATTCTTGACTAAAAAATAAAACGTGTGAATTATTATTTTCGCATCTAAAATGTGCACTTATTCTTCTTTCTCAGCCTTCTTCCCTCCACCGCTGAATGTAGGCTTCTTCCATTTTCCTCCACTCATCTCTGTTTTCCCCCCAATCGCATCCATGTTCTTCCTATGTCATCAGACCATCTTCCGACGCTACTACTTTTCGTTCAGGGCCTTCACTGTAGGATTCTGGGTGCCCATCTAGTATCCTTCTGTCGAGCCATATGTCCAGCCCACTGCTATTTTAATTTTGCAATACGATCCGTAATATCGGCAACTTTTGTTCGGCGTCTTATTCCTTCATTTCTGATTTTATGTCGAAGGCTCACGCCAAGCATCTGCCTTTCCATGGCCCCCTGTGTACACTTTAATGTGCACAATGATGGTTACATAATTTTTCTGTTAGTTTCTCAGAAAGAAGACGGATAATTGCGTCATCTTTCTATGAGTAGACCCTGCGACATGTTGTAGATTTTTGTTATAAAATATTATGTTAGCATTTATTGCGTTACATTTCAATGCAATAAATGTTTTCAATGTTACGTATTTCAGGTGTTACAAAACATTTTTTTCATATACAAGCGGGTCACGTTTTGATGGCACATTAAACTATATCTGTAAATGATATTCGTCAAAATTATACAATAAAATAATGCGTACTTGTTTAATGTTCAATTTCCCTGTTCTATAATCGACATCAACTTGAAGTAGCGGATACCCTGATTGAGAAGTCCACGATGACATCACTGCTGACACAGTGGTGTTAGGATAAGCTGCCAGACTTTGGTCTATATCGGCTTGATCTTGGAAGGCTTTGAAAAGATATTCGGGTCTCGAAACTTGGAAACTCCTAAAATTAACAATAAAGTTCAATTGTTAAAAATTTTAAGTTTGATATTTAATTAATAATATCATTATTAATTTGAATAATATCAAAATAAATAATATCAGGGATGTTTGTCCCACATTGATCACATGCGTGTTAGTCTTGTCAGGGATGTTTGTCCCACATTGATCACATGCGTGTTAGTCTTGTCAGGGATGTTTGTCCCTGACAAGACTAACACGCATGTGATCAATTATTGGTGAAAGTGTAACAATACTATGGTTGAGGTGTGTAGTGTTGTGAATGTAGTGGTGTAAGTCCTGACGAAGAGACGGGTAAGTATCGAAACCGGTAGACCTAAAATCTGGTAGTGGTTTTTACAAAGTTAATTAACAATCTGTTGTAAAGTAGAGAGTATATAAGTAGTTATGATAAATTATTTACATATAATAATAAATGCAGTAAAAAGTGATAAAATGTAGACGACTTTAGTAGACTGGATGAAGAGGTGAACACTCGCATGGTTTGGATGAGGAAACACAGTCATCTCGATTTACAATCAATCAATCAAAAGATTTTTTTCGGATCATTACTATTTCAGATGGGCTGGGAGAGATATTTAATGCCCAAATAACTAAATTGTATTTCAGTTGCTGCAAATTTGAGTTGTTGTATTGAAATAATTCCTAAATGATCGTGATATTGCTGATTGAAAATCACTTCATTTATTTGGTTTCTTATATTAAAAACATAAATATATAATTTCTTAATTTAAAACATAAATTAAATACAATAAAGGTACGTTTAAAATTATTAAAGAGCAGCTTTATTTGATTAGAAGTAATTACATTGGGTTTACTAGTATGAATTCATTATTAATAATTACAACGAATTTGTTAAGGCGATCGTCTATCAGAATGAGCAAATTTCACAATTTTTTGTCATATCTTCTCTTACGTTTTTTATTACATTTTTGTATGGAAATATCTCATATTAAAATTTATTCACCAGGTTACATATATTTTAAATACGAATATCTTATTAAAATGTCACAAATTAAATTATATAATTTATTAATAAATTACCAAACCTTCGATGTTTTAAAAATGAAGAAAATTGCTCGAATTTATGGGCCTTTTATGACTGAACTGCGTGTTGAGATGTCTTTTTTATTAAATAATATTACAAAGTAAACGATTATCTTAAATTTATTACAATTATAGAAAAATCTGTTAGTTTGTTTACATGCAATTTATATTTTAAAAAACACTGATTTTAAAATTATTTTTATTTTTTGTGTTTTTTTTTCAATCTTTTTAAAATAGTTTATAACTTTTTTTCTTTAATAAATTAAAGGAATAGACATTATTATTTTAAAATTAATACAAAAAAAATTCAAAAAATTATTCTCGATTTCAGATTTTAGCTATTGTGTCATAAATACGTTGCGTCTTGATTAAATATCTAAAATCAGGAATATCGACAAAGATTTTGTTTTTTTTTGTTTTTATTGTAAAATTATAATATCTATTCTTTTGACTATTGAAGTAAAAAAGATGTCAACCGTGAAAAAAGACTTCAAAAAAACCCCACAAAAAAAATAAATTAAAAAACAGTATTTTTTAAAACATAAATTGCATGTAAACAAATTGTGAAATTTGCTCATTCTGCTAGACGATCGCCTTAACTCAAAATTATAAAAATCTCACTATCGACGGTAGATTTATATCAAATTTTATTATATCAAGTCTTCATAAAATATATCTACAAATTAAATTCAATGCCAAGTGTATTTAGTCTGAGCAAGGTGAATGTCATAGTTCATACATTTTCGTAGCATCAACCATCTCTTGAATGCCTTGGTGTGTAGTTTAGTAGAAATGCAGGGCTTTCAATTTGGGAATTAATAATTTTGTATTGAAATGTCAAGACTACTAGAATCCTTCTATCCTATAAGTATCACACATAATAATTTAGTCTTCGTAACCTCTTGTAACGTTCGTAATTTTGTTCGAATTCACGGCTAAAAAAATAAATTAAACGGCCGGAGATGAGGCTCGAACCCCGGGCCAGCAAACTCGAACCAGCGCATTAAGCGTGTTGCTACTTCCGCCACTCCGTAGACCGCCAAGAAGATACTATAAATATATACTAGGCGCGAAATTTTTACAGCTAGTAAAAAATAAACATTTTAAAATGTTAATTTACCTTTGTGTGAAGTTAGCTGTCACCTGTATTAACTAACTCCAGTTAATACAGGTGGTAGCACAAGTTGAGCTTATTTTCTTTCACGGAATTGTTATCTAAAAATAATAATTTAGTTTCATCTGCCTCTCCCGTAAGTCCGTAACATCCTGACATTCACAACTAATAAACGAAATTACACGGCTTTAGAGAGACTCGAACCTCGAACGCGCGGACGGCAATGCCGCGACTAACCGACATAGCCCGTCAAAAATATGCTTGATATACCATGATTTTTCACCGATGTGCGGCTAGTGCTTAAATAAGATTGATACCGTTTGTGTATGCGAGGTTTGAACTTACCAATCTTTAAGATATTTATTCAAAGCTTTCTTGAAGGTCGGTGTGCCGATCCAGTGCTCGATCATTTTAATAACGGAGGCTCCCTTATCGTAGGTGATGGTCCCGAAGTGCCCGCTGATCTGGGCCGGGGTGTTGACGTCCCCGTTGCTCAGGGGGGCCGAGCGCACCGAGGTGTCGGCCAGGAGGGCCGTCTGCAGCTGGGCAGGGACGAACTGGGTCGCCATGTCCAGGTTTTCCACCTGAAATATTATTTATTTTTTATTTATTTAAAAAATCCTTGTTTACAAATAAAGGTACTTAATACTTATTTAACAATAAAACACAAGATAAATTACACATTTTTTTGTTTTGTTTAATTTGTGGATTATGCCACTCTACTAGGCTACGCCTGTCCCAGAGTGGCGTTATAGTACACAATTATAATATTTTTTCGAAATCGTCAGTAATATTTATTTTCAAACGTAGTAATTATGTATCTACAAAGTATCAAGTGGAATGTTAGTGAAAGTTGAGTGAGTCATAAGTCCAAGTGTAAATATGTGTAGAATAATTGTTTAATGTAAAAAGGGTTAAAGTTTTGTTTAAGATTATTTTTTATTTTCCTTAATTAATTAATTTATTTATATAGGTATATATTTTTATTTGAAGACATTATTATGCAATAACAGTAAGTAAATTTTCAGTTGCTGTTCTACCTTTGGAGGTAAGCCAGTTGTTTGCTAAAGCTTTTATTTTATTAATTGAGTATATTCTGATTTCCGGGAAGTCTGTTTTAAATATGTTAAATATTTTAGGCCCTATGTATGAGTAATTTTTCTGTCCATGTGTTGTCTTAGTTTTTGGTATTTCGTCAAGGTTTCGTAATGCTTGTCTAGTATTATGTGAATGCGAGTTACTGGTTGCTGTTAGGTGGTTTGTGTTTTTGATGTAGAAGATGAGGGTAGACTTAACGAACAGCTGTCTAACGTCCAGTACATTAAATTCTCTGAATAGTCTGTCTGATTGGTATGTAAATGGTTTCTTATTAATGACTCGGAGCAAGGTTTTTTGTGCCGTTATAGCTGGTTTTAATGTGGTTTTGTAAGTACCTCCCCAACTTGGAATCGCATAGTTCAAAAATGACTGGGCAAGAGCATAATAGATAGTTTTGAGTTGCTGTTTATTAAAAATATTACGTATGGATTTAAATAGATAAATGAGTTTTAAAAGTTTTCCCGATAATAGTTCAATGTGAAGTTTCCAGTTTAGGTGCCTGTCTATTATGATTCCCAAGTATTTCACACTATCTGCATTTTCCAAGGGGGTGCAACTACAGTTTTGGTGTTGACAATCATGCATAGTCAATTTTAAATCGCTAGATGGCTGCCCTCTTTTATCTATGCTGAATGTCAAATACTTAGTTTTTTTGAGATTGACTGTTAGCAAATTATTTTCCAGCCAGTCTTTTACTATGTTGCAAACCCAGTTCAGCTGCTTTGAAAACAAGATCCCATGATGAAGCGTGGAACAGGAGTATTATATCGTCTGCAAAAGTAACTACTTTCCCCCCCGTTGTTAGCTTGCATAAATCGTTTATGTATAGGAGGAATAAAACAGGTCCTAGTGTACTTCCTTGAGGGACTCCGTATTTGATGTAATGTTCGTCACTTTTAGTTTTGTCAAGTTGTGTAAATTGTGTTCTGTCTGTAAGGTCAGTTTTGAACCAGTTGTAACGAAAGTGCAGTCTGTTTTTTTTTTCACCAAAAACCAGTCAGTTTAATTTAAGATAAATTATAATCTTACAGAGACGAAGCTATTTATATGGGAAGCATATATGGTAGTCTTTACTGGATGACCACAGGGCTCATGAACTGTATTAGCTGGCTCAAGTGATCACTTAACATGACATACGTTCACCAATTCCATCATAAGAACATCCATACATTATCAATTTTTTTGAAAGTTGTTAAAGACTATGCTATATCTATGGACTTTTCCATGACATAGTGTACATAAATTTTTTCGCTGGTAACAATACCTCTATATTTTTTTAAATAAAAAATATAGAGTTATAAATATAAATAGCTTCTCCTCTGTGAGACTTCTATAATTTATCTTAATTTATAATTATGTCTCTGTGGACTAATTTAAGTAATTGTGTTCTCAGAAAATACATATAAAGTATGAAATATTTACATAATATATTTACGTATATTTACATAATACTGGGATCAAGGTATCCTGAACAATTAAAAAATATCTTATTTTATTATAAGACTAGCCGTAAATTACGGAAAATAAAATGGTTCGCGTATTTGTTAAGCCCTAGTATATACATGGTATATTTTTGACGTTCCATGGAGAGGCAGTGGTAGCAATGTCGCTGGCATTTGCGCGACCGAGGTTTGCGCCATACTTTCAGCCGTGTAATTTCGTTTTTTTAGCCGTGATTTTGAAATAAATTAGGGACGTTACGGACAGACAGATAGACAACAAAATTATTACGTTTGATATCTAAAATATTGTTTATTATAGACCACTCTTATATAACTTCTAAATTTAATAATTTCATTTTATGTCTTTCTGTCCGTCTGTCCATCTGTCAGTTCGTAAATTGCTGGAATTAAAACTTTAGAAAATTATAGTGGGACACGCAATCAGCGCACGGCTTAAGCAACACGCCATGCTCGAAATCATACGGTTTGATATTTTTATATAATTATTTTAATATATTCAGTTTTAGGTTTATGCGAATAGTCAATTAAAAAAAAGAAATGATTTTCTTTTCATGAATTTTCAGCTTTTATGTCCCGTGATTTTTCACGGGTGTACGGCTAGTAAAACATAATAATTTCGTTGTCTGTCTGTCTGTAACTAACATGTAACGTCTGTAATTTCGTTCAAATTCACGGCTAAAAAAACGAAATTACTCGGCTGGAAGTAGAGCGCGAACATTGGACGCGCAAATGCCAGCGCGGCACCCTAGCGACACTGCTATAGGTCTTTTCATATAAGTTAGCAATTGAGTTAGTGTGGGTACCATGCGTAATACGCGTATTGTTTAATTGTGTTAAGTTTACGGATACGCCCCTCTCGTATCCGTAAGCTTAACCAACGAATTACGTTCTGTACCCACACTAACTCAATTGCAAGCTTATATGAAAAGACCTATTTTCATATAATTTTTTGCGGTCCTAGTAAGAAATTTGCTGGTCCAAGTGAGAAAATTAGCGTTATGTGTTTCTCACAAAATTGAAGATTGTGACCAAACGCGATGAAATTCTAACTTCATTTTCACAGTGTGCATCCAGCAAGGTCCATTGCTGGCAATGCAATAAAAAAATTCAATATTTTTTGCGGTCCTAGTAAGAAATTTACTGGTCCAAGTGAGAAAATTTGCGTTATGTGTTTCTCACATATTTGAAGATTGTGACCAAACGCGATGAAATTTAAACTTCATTTTAACAGTGTGCATCCAGCAAGGTCCATTGCTGGCAATGCAATAAAAAAATTCAATATTTTTTGCGGTCCTAGTAAGAAATTTGCTGGTCCAAGTGAGAAACCACAAGTTTTGTAATAATTAAAAGTAATTGATGCATTGTCACTTACAGTATCGGGTAGTAAGTACTGGAAGTAGGTGGCGAACCCCTCGTTCAGCCACGTGTCGCTCCACCAGTGGCAGGTGACCAGGTCTCCGAACCACATGTGCGCTATTTCGTGGGCTAACAAAGTGTTTACTTGCTGCCTGTACCTCACTGAGGATTCCACCGGATCGTACATGAGATTGGCCTCTCTGGAAGTGATAATCGTTTAAAAATGTTGCCCCTGTGACCGGATCATTGAACTATGCGTAAGCTAAAACTGAGTCGACATGTTCGCTCTTACGGCCGTATTAAGCAATATTGATATTTATGTATGTAGACAGTTATGTATAATATTCTAGTGCCGCCAATTTTCAGATTTTAGGTTTGAAATGAATGAATTCAATAAATTAGAAACTTATTGTGAGTAACTTTATTTGGTTACGTTTTAGAGCTTTCTGATTAAATTAATTAATTTGAAAGCTGTCGTCAAACTTAAAACAAACTTAGGCGGCCTTCGTAGCCCAGCGGGTATGACCCTGGCTCCTCATACCGGGGGTTCCGGGTTTGATTTCCGGTGAGGTCACCATTAATCTATGTGATTTACTCAAGCCTGGGTGAGTTGTGACGTGTTTCGCTTCTGTAATTGGGCCTCCTGGCCTGTTGAAGCGTAAATAAAATAATACAACATCATAACTGTCAAGGTGCAGAAATGCAAATATTGCTAGGTTCAGAATAAGGCCAATTAAAGCTCTAAAGCGTAAAAAAACGATAAGTTATTCACAATTATGAATAATGAGATTTCTAATTATATTTAATTCATTTATTCTTAAACTTAAACTTCCAAATTGGCGGCATTATAATGTTATACAATCGGTCGAATACTGAACCTAGCAATATTGCTATTTCTATATCTTGACAGTTATGCATAACATTGTTATTCCGACAATTTTGAGGTTTTAAGTTTGACAGTTTGGAAATTTATTTATTTATTTATTTATTTAATTAATACACGGTACAACGAACAATTAAAGAAACAATCTATATAAACATGTTTAGATTGATAGTTAATAATAAAAAAGGAGATATGGTATAATTCTATCAAAAACAATTAATAAAGTGATATATAAAGAAAAATAAAACATTACTTAACATAAAGTATAACAAAATTACATCAAATGAAATAATAGTTATCAAATCAAATATGAAAGTCAACAATCAATAAAACTACAACAAATTAAAATAATTATGTCTGAAATTCAAGAAGCAACAAAATGAAATAATTGTAAACAAATCAAATCTGAAACTCAAGAAGCAATAAAAATGACAGTAAAATAAAATGAAATGTAAAATTCAATAATCTAAAAACAAGAGATAGACATGACATGACATTAATGAATTCGATCAATAAGAAAGCTCTAAAACGTAAACAAAATTAAGGTTATTCACAATTATGAATAATGAGCTTTCTAATTTATTGAATTCAATTATTTCAAACCTGTCAAACTTTAAACATCAAAATTGACGGCATCGCAATGTAATATGTCAAGATACAGAATCAGCAATATTGCTTAGTTCAGAATACGGCCATCTTAATACGAGGATCGTACGAAGGAAACTTATTACGTAATTCGGTATTTGTTATTTTGTAAGAGCCTAATTTGTTGAAATAGTTTGCCGCTTAGGTCATTATTTTGAATTCTTTTGCGTTATAAAATTTAATACAGGTCAAAAAACGCAGAATTAAGCGCAAAAACTTAAACACATAGTAAATCCATTTAAGGTATTAAATACACTACATATTTTATTATGAAATTATAATTTCATATTTTATTATTTAAAATATATTATTTTTTAACTTTGTAATACACACACAATAGGAGTTATTAATTACTACTATAGTTTCGAGAAGAGCAGTCCCTCTCATCATCAGGTATAGTTGACTATACCTTAACTTAACTTAATTAACTATACCTGATGATGACAGGGACTGCTCCTCTCGAAACTATAGTAGTAATGTATTTTTGTAATTGTCATAATGTCACACTTTGCTAATATCTTAAATAATTAATTTTACGTGGAAAGTTTATAATTGGCATAATTAACTTTTTTTATCTCTTGTATGTTAATTTAAGATTTGCTGTTAACTTTTCCTAAAATAAATAAATAAGTAAGGTATATTATGTAGTTAAAATAAAACATGGGTATATTAAATTATAATGTTGCTCCGCGAAGTATACGCCAAATCTTTCAATCATATTTTTTAGTTTTTAAAAATAACATCAGTCAAACAGTACGAAAAGTCGACTCATATAAAAATGTAAATAGTATTGTTTACCTCTTTTGTGAAAAAATATACAATTTTGCCAGTATGCATGTTATTTTATTTTGAAATAATGATGCGAACATCTATACCTATAAAACTCAATGTCTGTCTGTCTGTCTTCTCTTCTCTTTTTCTTCTTTCTGTTTTCTTCGTTTCTATTTCTTCTTTCTGGTTTCTTCGTTCTCTATACAAATCCACACCGTTTGTCCGATTTGATTCAAATTTTGCATACTTATGCTTTAAAACCCGGTGGGTAACATAGGCAACATTTTCCCTCTATTCACAAACCCCTTCCCCTCCCCCTGACATATTTTCCATGCAAATCTGTACCGTTTGACCGATCGGACTCAAAATTTGGAAACTTATTTTTAGGACTCGGCCGGTAACATAGGCAACATTTCCTCCCTATTCTCATACCCCTTTTCCTCCTCCTGATCTATTTTTGTTGCAAATCTGTACCGTTTGACCGATCAGACTCAAAATTTGGAAACTTATTCTTTAGGACTCGGCGGGTAACACAGGCAACATTTCCCCCTTCCTCTCCCCCTGACATATTTTCGATGCAAATCTGTACAGTTTGAGCGATCAGACTCAAAATTTGGAAATTTATTCTTAAGGAAACGGCGGGTAACATATGCGACATTTTCCCCCTATCCTTTTAACCCTTTCCCTCCCCTGATATATTTTCAATGCAAATCTGTACAGTTTGACCGATCGGACTCAAAATTTGGAAATTTATTCTTTAGGACCCAGCGGGTAACAAATGTGACATTTCCTCCCACGCCTTTTACCTTTTCTCCTCCCCCTGATATATTTTAAATGCAAATCTATACCGCTCGAATCAAACCCTTGTTTCCCACCACAATTTTATTTTCAACTTAATCCATAATCCGTGCAACGCCGGGTACGAACAGCTAGTTTAATATATATTACAAATGTCTCACAGAGACAGAACAGAAGCTGGTATTGGCGAACGTTACATTGTGAAAAGTGATCACTTAAGCCAGCCATACGATAGATAGGTCGTTAGCCCTATAAACACCCAAGACTTTTATAAACTACTTTCTCCATATTCTAAGTAGCTTCGTCTGTCGTTCGTGTCGTTGTTCATGAAACATCTACAATATATCTTGATTACTACACTGACAAGCTATTCTAAGTAACATAACTCTCATAAATCCAGCTTAACAAGAAGACATATTTATTTTGACAAATAAAGAAATAATTTATCTCACTGATACTTTGAAAATTATTTGGTTTGTTTATTTTGAATATTTATTGATAGGTAGATATAAAATGGACATGTTGCAAGGCAGGATGCTTCAAGATGGCCTTCCAGAGTTCTGAAATGGAGACCTTAGGAGAATAAAAGAAGCATCGGAAGACCTCAAAAGAGATGGGCCGACGATATAGCCGCTGTGGGGGGAAAGAAATGGCTATAATTAGCAAACAACAAGGAAGGATGGAAGGTTACGGAAGAGGCCTATATCCAGTAGTGGAGAAATGAAGGCTGATGAAGAAGAAGAAGAAGACATAAAAACTTGTTTATTCTTGAGAAAACATATCCCAACACGAGGCAAATAATGAAGTACTATGGATAAGAGACGAGGTGTAAATAGTCTAGAGAAATCCGGTAATATCTAGTAATATAATACAATAAATTAACATAACTTTATATTCTAGAATGATTGATTTATAACTTTGTGGTGAAGTATTTAATAAAAAAATATAAAAGAAAATTTGGTATACATACCACTAAATATTTCTCTATTCAATAAACTATGAATAAAATGCCTCTACATGTTACGGGAACGAAGTTTCCTCAGGTGGATACAATGTATACTAAATTACATTTTTATTTAATTATTAAATGTAATATTACATAGAGCATTATTAAATTTTTTTCTGGTCTATGTATTTTATCATTGTACCTCTCCAAAAAGAGAACATTATATAGACTTAAAATTAACAAAAAGGGAAGTGGAATGTAGGGGGAGTAGATCGGAGAGGTGGGGAAACAATGAAGTGATTAGTTATGTCAAGGTTGTAATAGGTATTAATGTATACCTGTAGGTCAACAGACCCCAGTTTTCCATGGCACCGGAAGCGTAATCAGGGATGGCAGCCTGGTCCATCTTCATGTGAGCATTCATTTCATAATAGTCTATACCGGTAAAATTATTCATTGATGATACGAGATTACGACCAGTGCGGAAAGCGTATTCCCCCATGGTCTTGGCTCCGGGTCGAGCCCACACTCCGAATTGGTTTGGCTCAGTTGGCTCTGTTTCAGATGCAGCTTCAAACTTAGAAACGATGAACGCAAGGAGATATGTTGACATGATGGGTGTCTTGAAAAAGGTCTCCTTCACCGTTGTAGCGGACCTGTTGGATGGAATAATTAGTAGATTTAAGGAAAATCTATTAATCCATAATTCGTTGAATACCTTTTTATTATATCTTGAAAAGTCGTTATCATCAGGAAGCAATATTAGAAATGACGAATAGTCCATAATATATTTTTTGGATTTCGTGTATAAGGGGGATACTCGTTTAAACAAAACCTTCCACTGTACAATAGAAAAAACTGATAGATATTTGTAATTGTTTAAATAGCCGGAGCGGAGATTTAAAAATTGATATGCTTTTGATAAAGTGCTTCTGCAAGATATAAAAATATTGTCGAGAGCAGTAATCAATGTAAAACTGCTACTATTTGACAAATAATTATTTTGAAATACGTCGCCCTACATATAATTCAATTGAATAGTGGGAGTTTCGTTTTTATAACCCTCGAATAAGGATTACTCACGAATCATCCGTTAGTTCAATTGGCATATTGGATAAGGATTTACTGAAGTCCTTGGGCCGGATGATGGTCAGGGTGAAGGTGGCCTTGTATTGCGGTTCGTCCAGACATGGAAATGCTTTTCTGGCACTGACAGGTTGGAACTGCGTTGTACCTAGCCAACTGAAAAATTATTCCTATATTATATCCAATGTGAATGATTCTGATGAAATTCTAATTATGTATTATTTTTTATCTTTTTTTTCAATTGGTTGAGCAACTTTGTAGATTGACATTTTAAGAAAATCAATTTCATTTTTGTTTTAATCTACTTATATATTATTTTAATTATACCTTCACGTTTCGGAAAAACCTTCCCATCGTCAAGTTTAAAAATAATTTTTTAAATATTTTAGAAAACCAAAACAAAAGACATCATTCATTTTGATATTTTGACATATATATAAAACATCCTGATGATGGAAAGGTTTTTCGGAAACATGTAGGTGTAATTAAAATAATATATAAGTAGATTAAAACAAATAATAAAATTGATTTTCTTATTTTTTATCTTATATTAATATCATTGTTATGCTTACAAAATAATATATTTAATAACCAACAAAGAATGTAGCTTAAATGAAATATGTAATTCACTTACAATAATTTCCATTGTTATTTTATTATTGGTTGATCTAATGGTAGCTTGGAAGAATCTACTTGGTAATTTTTGTTTTGTTTATTTTATATAGATTCAGTTCGTAAAAAATGAAAAAAATACAAGAAGTATAAAGTTTTTTGAGTACCTATACCTAAAAATATTTTATTCTGAAATATGATATAATATTGACTTAAGGTCTCTAAACTAAGAAATATATATTATACTAAGAAATAAGAAATATATATATGTATATAAGTAAAGAACAGACGAAATATTTAATAAATTAGACGTTTTCAATGTGAGACAAATCTGCGCCAAAACTGTCCAAGTTTACATTTACAAACAAACAAACACACTTCGAAGAAACTCAAAACAAAGATTCAATTCAAGTCCAATTTTTAGACAAAGAAATTTGAGATACCTAGGCTCTAACCTATAAAAAACGATGCTGTAAAATGTTTCAAATCTTAAATATTCGATAAATTTAAAATCAATGATTAAAATTTGAATAAGAGAGAAAGATCGATCATTTTTTGGGATGCTCAACCAGATAAAGTAACAATCTAAATATATTTTTTTGTCAAGGGGATAAAAAGCACTTAGGTATATTTAGACCACGTAAAGAATATTTATTAATCAATTTACTTTGTCACGCCATTTTCCTTGTAAGAACTTCTGTAGAATCCGTTCAGCTCTTGTCCTATTAAACCGCTGTACTTAATACTGATTTCATAAGTCTTCGCTTGATCAAGAGCAACAACGAGATTAATCTTTAAAAAGTCGTAAAGCTCGACGGTCTCTATATCAACAACACCTATTTTAGCAGACCCGTCCACAACGCTTATCAATACATCTTCCTTAGTCAATGTTAAATTTTTTGCGTGCAATGTGATTTGCTTTAAACCACCTTTTTTTGGCTTCAATTGCATCACAACCGCTCCATCAAAGGTGAACTTTTTATCCACCTCGCCTTCAAAGTACGGTGTTATTGAGATTCTGTAATCAATGGCATCAAAGTCTTCCGGTAATCTGTATTCTACATAGCGGGGCGACTTATCTTCATAAATTTCGTCACTCAAATTCTGAAAGTCAATAGGTGATAGTGCTGAAAAGTGCTGAAATGCCAGAGCAGCCAAAATGAAGAGCACCAGTTGCGTCTTACCTGCAAAATTATACGGGGTTAGTTAAAATATTAGTGGAGCAGAAGAATCTAAGAGAGAAGTGATTAAAAACTACGAAAAATTTTCTTGTTGGAAATGGAATGGGGAGAGTGGTGCAAAGCGGGGTATTTAGGGTTCACTAGCGCTTAATTAGACAAAATAAAGTTAAACAATTGCCTTTTTGAATTAATTTGGAAACACAATATTTTATAAATCTCCTGATATAATAATCATCCATCCATATTAATCCATAAATATATTACTGAGGAAAAACGAAATATTGCTTAGTCATATTACCCACACTGTACCGTATATTGTACATTATTTTTTTTTATTATTAAAAATAGAGTTGCGAACACGGAAAACGTGTCACATCAATATTTATTTATTTATTTATTCTTACTATTTTCAATTTAAGCTAATTGCTTGTGCTGCGAAAATAGAACTAACTCGCTGGTCTGGAGTGAGATTCGAACCTTTTGATCATGAGGCGAGAATCCTAACCACAAGACCAACAAGCTAGTTAATTTCATTAAATAACTTTTTCTAGGATAAACATATATACAAAAGTGCGTTTAATAAAAAAGATAATTTTTTTAATATACAGATTATTAATAGTTCGTTAACGACCCTCAAAGATACTTCTACTAAGTAGATTCAATTAGATTGTGAATTATTTAAAAAAAGTAAGAAACATGGTGAGCAGTAGAGACGTGTAGTGCACGTGGTGGTGGTTTTGTGACTGAATTTCACAATACATCGACACAGTTGTTTTATCACCATTATCGTGTGGCAAACGGTTGCTGCCCCGATACCCCACTTATTCCAATCTCCCCTTAATTTTGAAACAAACACAGTAATCCAAACTAAGGTCAGATAAAATATCAGTAACCATAAAAGGAACACATTGTGCAACAGTGTTATTTGTGTGTTTTTATCTCTAAAAATTTGTTTTTATCTTTATAAACAAACAGTCATAATTTGTCTGTTGTCCATGCGTAGCCAAGCTTAAAAACGATATCTCTCGTAATATGAAATTCTGAATTCTGCCTAAAGTGTTCCTCCATTACGAAGATAATAAAAAAAAAATTTTTAAGTGGTCACCGCAATAGCACAACAACTTGAAGCATATATTTATTACACCCACACTCTGTGTTTTATGCACAATTGTATCAGTGTATTGAAAAGTGCAAAGTAATGATAAGCAGAATCTATTGACCGTTCAGTTATTTCGGCAATTGAGAACATTCAAATATTTCGTAATAATTATTATTTTAAAACCAAATTAATCGATCAATTAGAGAGACATACAGAAAAATCGATTCCACGAAAAAAAATTTTTTCGTGGATTTGATTTTTCTGTATGTCTCTCTAATTGATTAATTAATTTGGTTTTAAATTTTACAGAGCTTTGTTCTGAAAAAATTGCAATTTCACAATAAGAATGTGTTCTTGAATATAATAATTATTTTTATACCATCGTTCGTAAAATATTTGGGATACTGATTCTGGATAATTTTGATGTGCAGCGTTTTCGTAGCAGCTTTAGTTTTTAAGATACTGGCTAATTTATTTTGGTTCCAATAAAAGGAAAAAATAATGAAATAATGGTACTTTAGAAACTATATAATGTTAATATCGTACCTTAAATTTGAATCTTATAAACCAGTTTAGTTAAGTTACAAACTATTACACGATATAATAATATATAACGACATAAGAGGAGTCTTAGAAAAAATAGTTTTGTCGAATACAAACCAGACCACCAGAGTTTATTGACGTTTCAAATTTTAGTAAAAATTCAAAAAATTTAACGATAGTTTTAAAATGTCTCCTTTAACGGAAATTGGCTATGGAAAATTGCCATGATTTGTGGAAAACAAAACCTAATCAGCTATCCTTTGATTGCGAGAGGGAAAATCATATTTTCAACCATAGAAGGTTTTAAATCGAGATAAACTTTATTTTAGCTATTTGATACGTAAATTTCCTGGGATTCACACAGAAAAACTGAAAGTCCGAATATTTGAGGGTCCTCAGATATGGAAGCATTAATATTAAAGATGCACAATTTACCGCATCAACGAACGAGATTAAATCAAACGCTTGGTATACATTTGTTCAAGTAATACAATATTTTTATGGAAATCATAAGGCAGAAAATTCCATAGAATTGGTGGAAAACTTGCTTTCCAATTTTAATAGTATTAAACAATTTTTATTAATCAATTAGAAAAGACATACAGAAAAAATCAAATTAACGAAAAAATATTTTAGGGGGGGGGGGATAAGGTTTTTAAATTATTTTTTTTGCATTTTATTTTTAATTTTTTAAATGAATGTATAACATCGCACGAATATTGTGTCAAAATTTCAAGTCAATCGGAGCAAAATTGACGAAATTGTGAACATTTGAGCGATATCAGACTGATTTTCTATACCTGCTCGGGCAGCTAAGAGACGCGCTCACCTGAGGACTACCGGACGTGCTATTGTATTAGAAGAGTTTTGCTTAGACAAGGACAAAAAGATGCTGATGACTAAAGCTCTTTGCTGTGTGAACATGGCATCGACAATTATGTGTAAGTATAAAATAAGTGTTGAGTTTTATTTTGAATTTTACAGTGTGCAAAGCTTTAAAACGTTTTCCCCACATCTCACGTTTTCAAAGTCGGTGTCCATCATAACTTCAAAACTACTGCACCGATCCTTTTGAAATTTTGAACACTATTTCTGTACATAATTTACGAGGTAACGCTGTCGAGTTTTTTTCAAATTTGTTATTAATTTTTATTTTTTAGTAACAAATAAGTCGATATTTTTCGCAAAAAATCGCGTTTTTCTCTTCAAAGTGTTCCAAAAAATTGAAAAATTGAAATTTCAAAAAACCCTCCCAGCGTTACCTGGGAAAACCTATTATCTAACGAATGAACTTTGATTTTTTGATTTCAGATGATCTAGCACCAAGTTATGATGGACACCGCAATTCTCCTTTTTTCCGAGACATGTCCGAATAATTGCTGCCATTGCCGTATTTTTTAATATTTCGTCTTGAAAATTTTACACAATATTCTTCAAATGTCATACTTTAATGTACCATTGGTTTTAATAAAGAGGTTTTAACTATGTCGTCACAAAAAATTCACAATTACATGCCTTTTTTTGTACGAATTAACTTTACCCCCCCCTTAAATGCCACCGGGACTCGAACCACGGACCTCACATTCTATCCGGGAATGGCGCGTTATCCAATTTCGCCATGGCACTCTGGTAAGTTAACGAAAATTTTTCAACCTTATATGTAGTCTCTTTTTAATTGATTAACATTTTTGTTCCATTTTTAAAGCAATCCACTTTTTATAATGCAACAGTCACGAATACCTTTGCGTATCTACCACTAGAGGTCGCCAGAAATTAATTAATTCCATTTTAATGTTTGGAAACATTTGATACAACACATATATATTAAAAGAAACACATTCTTATTGTGAAGTTGCAATTTCAGAACAAAGTTATGTAAATTATTAAACAATTTTTATTAATCAATTAGAAAAGAAATATGTGTCTTTTCTAATTAAATAATTTAATAAAAATTGTTTAATAATTCACGGAACTTTGTTCTGAAATTGCAACTTCACAATAAGAATGTGTTTCCTTTAATATTTAATATTATTGGTTGTCATATGAGCAAATATAATAGTATGCCACCTCCACAACCACTAAAATCGGTTTCCAGAAAACACATTTTACTGAAGAATAGCCGGAAAGATTCCATCAGGATATTAATACTATGAAATATGGATAACTACTTGATGGTCGACTTCAGTTGGAGTAAAATGATTTGAATGCAGTCACTGAGGATAAATAATTTAAAATGTACTGAAATCTAGGTTTTATATATTTCTTCCAAAATCATGTTTCCTATAAATTCATAGGCTGTGTTTCCTGTAAAATCTCGAATTCAGTACACTATAAATAAGTAATCCTCGATGACTCTATTATTATTTTTTTCCTTTTATTTCCCACATATGCCTTTCCTTTTATATTCCACATATCATAGGAGAGCATTGTATTTGCTAAATAAAAACACTATTCTAATTTACTAGTACCTATACTGTTTGTAAACAAAAAAAACTAATATTGTTACTAATACACATCTAGTTTTTGAATAGAAAAAAGAAAAACTCACTCAGTCCCATGGTGGCAGATGAATGATGTTAGCTACTAGGCTCTCTTGCCTAAGTGAGATGATTTATAGTCATTCACATAAGTGTTACAATAGAGTAATTAAATGTCAACAGTGGCGCAACTCCGCTATCACAACCAAAGTTTTAATTTAATAACAACTTAAATATCTAATATTCCAAACACCTGGAAGTCGAAGTCATCCATTTTCCAAAACTTCCTTCCTACTTAATTAAAATAATTATAAACCAAATTAATTAATCAAGTAGAAAGACATACTTTGTAATTGCATAATAATGTCTTCAAATAAAAATATATACCTATATAAATAAATAAATTAATTAAGGAAAATAAAAAATAATCTTAAACAAAACTTTAACTCTTTTTACATTAAACAATTATTCTACACATATTCGCACTTGGACTTATGACTCACTCAACTTTCATTAACATTCCACTTGATACTTTGTAGATACATAATTACTACCTTTGAAAATAAATATTACTGACGAATTCGAAAAAATATTATAATTGTGTTCTATAACGCCACTCTGGGACAGGCGTAGCCTAGTAGAGTGGCATAATCCACAAATTAAACAAAACAAAAAAAAATGTGTAATTTATCTTGTGTTTTATTGTTAAATTAGTATTAAGTACCTTTATTTGTAAACAAGGATTTTTTTAAATAAATAAAAATAAATAAATAAACATACAGAAAAATCAAATTAACGAAAAAATATTTGGCTGCTACCGGGACTCGAACCCGCATCCCCTATCGTTGTCATTACGCCATATCAACTTCGTACCTTTCCGTCAATATATTGACCATCTCTGTAAGTCTCATTCTATTAATTGATTGACATATATTACCCATTTTAAGCAATCAACTTTTTGTAATGCGTTCGTACCGCAGTATCGTTTTTCATTTTTCTGTATGTCTTACTAATTGATTAATAAATTTGGTTTCTAAAATTCACAAATTTTTGTTGGAAATGGAAAAAAAATTCAATATAAAATAATTATTATTTTACTTGCAATTTTATTTAAAAAAAACTATTTTCATTTCTAAATATTTTGGTGATTTATAAAATGTATTAAAAATATACTTTGTTTTCATGACTTATATATTGAAAATATTAACATGTTTTAGGATCAATAGACCCTTCGTCAGGATATAATGTTTATGTATACTAACAAATTAAAAATCAAAAATCAGTTTATTTTTACTCCCTTTCTTTTAACTCGTAGCGTCTGCTTGTCTGTCGAAAAAACTTGGGATCGATTTTGAACCCTTTTCCCGTGATCCAATCGAGCTGAAACTTTGCGGGCAGACTCATGGCAACGATGAAGATAATCTTATAAATTTTCGTTTAAAAAAATCAATAATTATAGTATAATTTTTAAAATTTCGAAATTTTAATGGTTTTTTTCAAATTGGAAACCATACAAATGTTCTAGGAAATGAATAGAATAACCGATATGATTTAAAAAAATGTGAAACCATTAAAATTAAAAATATAGGTACACTCGATACACCCACTTAAAAAATATCAACATCCATACAAGGTTTAAATCAAAATACCAGGTTTAAATCAAAATAAAATTCCGTTTGAACCGCAGTTTGCAAGAAAAGTTTGATTACTAACAACGGCGGACTTATGACGTCAAGGAATATTTAAAATTTGAATTAATCCGTCGGTGTTATAATAGGTACTTCACAGATGACAGCATCCTTCGGTTTTTGGAAATAAATCGAATAATATATATTTTTTTAGGTTTCTGCTTAGTTTTGAAGAATTCTACATAACTGAAATCTGATTCTGACTATTTTAAATCATTTGACGCTGGAAATTCATAAGGCACGATATTGCTGATAATTGAATCTATCAAAATCTTGATTAAATTGACTGACAAATGTTTTTAGAATTTAATCTTCAAAGCATGAAGTGTCTTATCAAAGCTCAAGACATGTGACATTTTAGAAATATAATAAATTCCTGTAAGTTTAGTGTTGTCATATGTTTTAATTCGTCTTTAATTGTTGTTATAGAAAGGGAGTATAATAAAAACTTGGATTTTATGGGTTAGTTCTTTATTAATTATATTATTAACTCCACCACAAAATCATATTCCTATTTTTAAAGTAGTTATAAAATATTAGATCATTAAAATAATACCAATGGATTTACAAAATTCGATATGTTGGTAACTTTATGTATAATATATTCACACTTTTTGCGCAGCCATACCATTTTTATGTTGTTCCTACTTTAATTTCATTTTATCAATTTTCTTTTATAATAATTACTTTTTTAAAGAAAATCATAGTTTTTTAAATTGCTACTTATTGCTAACTGTATTAAGTTTACTAACTGTATTAAATGTAGTATGTTGTAGTATTTTTCTTATTGATCATGATAGATTGTAATGATGTAAACGATGATGTTCTTCATAACAAAATAAAAGCCTAAAAGTGGGTGTCCCATTGATTTAAAAAAAATGAAATGAAAATAAATATGTTGTCATTTCTCTTGTAGAAGAATTCTTACCTATCTTCCGGGGATGCTTCATCGATAAAGTGTCACTCTGAAATGATAATGGAAACAACAAAAAATTGAATTCGTACTACAGGGTAGTACGAATTGTGTACGCAAACAAGAATTAACGTAAGAGTTCATCGTAAATTAAATTCAATACGTGAAATTGAGAAAAATTACTGTTCCGGCTCTATCAGGTTGAAGTCCATATACTTGCTAATTGAAGACCTTCAAATAATAATAAAATAACATTTTAAAACATGTAGACTACCTCCTTTCATACTTAGATAATAAATAATGATTTGTGTTTCTTGCAGACATAAACTTTTATATTCTAACATTTGCCAAGATAACAAGGTGATTGTACGAAAATTAGCCAGGCAAGCAATTTAAGTCATATATTTTTATGTATGAGCAATTGAAGAGTTAGGTTGGTTTTAATTTCATGGCAGTGCAATTATTATTATGTAATGTAGGTATGCTTATTTTATCAATCTCTCCAATGTTGACCCTACATTTCAATTTTTTTTCATTTATTTGATTGCTTTACTTATATACATTTGATGAGGTTTAAACATACTATACATGTCTCATATAAATAAATATGTATAAATATCACGATATTTTCATCAGAAGAACCACATTTGGTTATGGGCTTGACCGTGTGATTATTAAGAGATATTTTTTAGTTGCATTGTCATTATTTTATTTTGTTACCATAACTTAAATTAAGGAATATTTAAAAACTTGGAATATTAGAAAATATGATGAGAGTTATTTTCTTTCTTTTTTTAACCGTTATTGTTTTCTAATATGAGAATACTATCTGCGAAATTCATCTCCAAGGATTTCTGAGTGCCGATGAGCTGCCAATTTGATGACCTCGTTCTAGGTGTTTTCAGTATACCACAGTTCCTTAGGATGTAGGGACATTTTATTTAAATTCTTTACATAAATTAACCCCTCGCTTGCCATATTATGGATATCAAGATACGGTTATGTCCTAAATGTGAACTTGCGACCGTGCGTAAAAAGTTATATGCATATTAAAGATTAAAAAACTGATCACGTTGAAAATTAACAAAAAATGTGTTGTGTATTTATTTTTCTATGAAAAACAATTATAATCTCTGTACACTTCCATATAAAATAATGTAGGTAATTACGGTAAATTCTTGGTAGACCGTCGCTTCGCCGGCCGTTTTTTTCCGGGGCAATCCCGTCTGTGAATGTCTTTCAATTCAATTCAATTCAATTTTTATTTATTACATAATATGTACATTACAAACTTTATACTTAATGCATACATATTATGAATTTATACACATATATTGAAATGTGAGGTAAGCGTGTGGTTAGGAACAACTTTTTGCGATATAAATTATTTTTCAATTGGATAATACTAATAATTATCAAATATTTAGCACAAACATTTATTTATTCATATATAAACGGCGCAATTAAGTACATTACTATTAAGCTGATATTTTTCAGAAGTAAGTAATCAAATCATTAATCGGCTAATGCTTCTGAGAAACCTGTTTGAATCTATCGTTCACGCATAAATTGGAATGCGTCCTTTTGAATCATATTGGCTGAGAAGGATACACGGATAGCGATCGCGTAATCCAAAAATATTGATAGGTTCTGATTTCACAAATTATTTATCTACTTACCGATTAGCGAAAAATTATGGATATAACATTTATCCAATACTTTGGAATACTCATTGGAGATCTACCTAAAATAATTGTATATAACTATCTACACTTCTTAATTAATAACCATTAATCAAATATTATTAATATTATTAATATTTAAAGCATTAATTTTGTGGTTAGGCATTATAACAGAATGTTAGTTAACTTAGTAAAAATGACTACCAAACACTACTGGTAGTGATTTTCACTAATTTAACTAACATTCTGTTACCATTAATCTAGATTAACTATGGAAGTCTCACAAAGACGACGCTATTTTAATTATTAATACGAGAAACGTGTTTGAACGTCTTTCTAGGGTGGTCAAGAACAATTTACACTGTGCAACGTTTACCAATTCCACCGTAAATAACATCCACCCATCATCAAATTGTTGAAAGTTGTATTCTCAATTCGTTTTTCATATATTTAAATGGACTATGCTTGAGATAGTTCTTCCACACTTAGTATTGCAGCTGGTAATGATACCTCCATATTTTTAATGTAGATTATTAAGCAACTAGCTGTAAGCCGTCAAAAATGAAGTACTTTTACATGTCGATTCCTAGGGAATAAGTTTTTATTTATTTATATTCCCTCACCTTCACCACACACAAGAATCATAATTCTTTTTGGTGAGGTATAACATATAAAAAAAATTGAATTGTGAACATTTTTTAGGTATCATTGTAAAAAAATATTATATTTATTATCAATTAAATAAATTTAAAAATAATAAATATAAAAAAAAACATTTTTACAATGAAGAAAAATAATAATTTCTATAAAGAAAAAAAAAATTACAATAAAGAAGTTACGGACGTAACACGAAGTTACAAAGACAGATAGACAGACAGACGGACGGACAAATAGACAGATAACGAAATTATTATAATTGGAATATTCTTTTTAATGTAATACAATCAGTAAGTAGGTTGGGATACTGGTTGAAGACGTGATAGAACTCAGGCGCTTTTATTTTTACTCCCTTTCTTTTATTTAACTCGTAGCGTCTGCTTGTCTGCCGAAAAACTTATATTTTTAACCCCTTTTCCGTGATCCAATCGAGCTGAAACATTGCAGGCAGACTTGTGGCGACGATAAAAATGACGCGTGGAGAAGGCGCGAAACCTGTTTCAACTAGTCTCACTCGAGCCATGGATCCGATCATTCTATAAGTTTTAAGGATAATAATATATATAGAATAGATTTTCCACATGAATTTAAGCAAGAGGAATATATTAATACAGCGCACATCTCCGATAACCTGGTCTATGTAGCTTGATCTTGGGCGGCATCTACGATTATTTCCTTTAATATTTTCCTCGACCATGCTAAAAAAACAGGCCTGGGTGCCTTATGATATGACCTATCCAATTCGTTCATTTTTGAGCGATTCTGTTCGGGAGCCATGCCTCTTTTCGCCCACCCTGCTAACATCCCGTCGATTCGGATATGTTCTGACCAATGATCCTCATCATGCACCTGTAGCGCCACATCTCAAAGGCTGCTAGCCTCCCGGACTTGCTCTGGTCGATGGTCCATGTTTCGCTGTTTCACAACAGCACACCTCAGACAAGAGTTTTAAATAAATTCTTCCTAAGCTTGTGATGAATCACCTGTTTCTATAGATTTTTTTTTTTTATTATTTTTATTTTGAACTCTAAGATGATTTAAATGCTACGCGGGAAAAATTGAGCTAAGCCCACCTGGCGGAGTATTGGAGCTACAAAAATTTGGGAATGATGAAACGCTAGTATTGGGAGGGAGTTAGTAGCGATTGATCGGATATAGGTTACGGGCAGTTACTAATCAATTCTTATAAATCATATTAATCTTGTGGTAAAGCCGTGTTTGGTACAAATGGTTGACGATCGATGCGGTCCGAGCGGTCCACATGTGATCCCCATAAAAATATACTGAACACGGTTTTCAGAGTTTTGGGTCGCGGTTATTGCGTTTTGAGCCGTTAAAAAACCGATTAACGTCTACTCTAAGGTAACGATAATATTGACAGTTCCACGAGGTTTCTGAATTATGGGCTTTTTTGCTGGGTTTTTGAAACCGTTTAAGAGCCGTATATCTTCATCTCGAGTGGATTCCCGTGCAACAGAGATGCATAGATATAAGCGAAAGAAAGGAAGGCAGGTCCTAATCAGTGAGATGGCGAGAGATGATAAATAGATAATTTAAATAAGAGATAAATAATTTAAAGAAATTGGCCGCGAAGCACAGATTAGACGTATACGATGTACCAGAGGGGTGACCTTAACTGAGCGAATAATGATTTATTTTCGTTTCGCGGGAGTCGGATAACATAGGCAGATAGGAAAGTTAACTATAATTCCATTATATTTATCTGTAGACTAACGCTCTGTCGAGAAGCGAATAATGATTCATTTTCGTTTCGCGGGAGTCGGATAACGTGGGCGGATAGAAAAGTTAACTATAATTCTATTATATTTATCTGTAGACTAACGCTCTTCAGGCTTTTACAACAGATAGGTAATTGCGCAATGACGGTATATATAGTTAGGAAAGAGATAACGATAACGTGTAAGCATATTAATGGCACGACAAGAAAAGAATATACTCAAATATAGATACAATATATTAACTATGTAATCACTACAAACCTGTCCGACATTAGCGTAGTCTCATCAGAACGGATAACGAGTATACGATTGGCTATTCTAGCTCAGATTTCGCCGGGTTTGGTAGTAATAACCCACAAAACATAATTGGAACAAGTGTATCTAGATAAGAATATTGTAAATAAAATAATATGAATTTGCGGCCCATATACACATGTAATAAAAGGATAAAGCGTATGGGGATCTTATAGATGGATGGATAAATGAAACAAATATAATTGGGAGTAAATGTAATATAACGCGAAGAAGCAAGTATATAAATACCAAAAGCATAGGAGAACATAGTGTGATAGTAATTCAAAGACGGGAGGAACAATAATATGAAGTGGAACGGATATAGCAAGAGCATGTAATAATGATATACGTACAAATACAGACAACTACTTGAGACCGATTCGACAGACACTAGCAATCTTTCAACACACCTCTAAGAACATGGTGAGTAGTATATAGTTATCAGCGGAGGCGTCCAGTACCTTGGCAATAAATAAGCACTGAATTAATCCGACGCCTTGCCTGCGGCACTGGAGGTTTATTTACTTATTTATTTTATTTATTTTCATTTATTGGGTTTCTTACAGCCATATAATTAATCAATCTTTGAAGAAAAGACAATAATTGATGTACAGAGTTTTGGGCCAATTACGCGAAAACACATACATACAATCGATAAAAGAATAAGAAAAACATGTCCAATAGTGGGTTGTGTGAGTGTGTATTTGTGTGTTTATTTATTTATTTATTTATTTTGTTTTGGGAAAAATTAAAAGCAAAACGATCTTAAAAATTTTCCACTGAATTTAAAAATTTACTTTAACTTACATTAATAGTTTATTGTGTTATAGCGAATAGTACTCTTCCAGTATTATATTGTTCGAGAATATTCACTGTCTATGTAACATAGTTATTTTGTGGATCAATCTTACTGCCAATAAAAATAATAATAAATGGTTACAAATTATGTTTAAATTCCGCAACGGAGGGACCTAATACGTCCCTGTGCGCGGGGAACCGCGGGCATAAGACAGGATTCATTGGGTGATCCACGAGAAAAGATCGCCCAAAATTAATTTAAAATTAGGTATAGTACCTTTGAACGATTGTTATATCTAGGTATGCAGTGTGTACATGGTTGAGTGTAGGGAAATTGATACAATGATATAGCAGCCAAGGATCGTTAAATTTCCGATAAAGACGAGTGAAAATACGAGGGAACGGGACATGATAATGGTAGATAATGAAGAAACATCAACTATGATTAGGGGAGTACCCGATAGATTGTGGTTACGGTTGATCAAACGACAATATGGACTGAACTTAGAAATTAAATATTAAAAATTAATTATCGCGCTTGTGAAGCGAATTTAAATCGTCCGAAGCCACCGAGTCCGCCCCAAAACAGAGACAGGGACCACAACAGAAGGTGGAGTTAAACTGACAGGTCCAAGAGGGAATGTGTTTTTTCTTTGCCAAACTGAATCTAAGGGACAAAGATTTGGGTATCAAGGAAAGTAGGATATTGAAAATCCTGGAAACACACGACTTAGGACCTTTGGCTGCTGGGAGGGGTATTAGAGGTAACGCGGAGTCAGAATTCAGGCAGTCGGTGTGGAGATCTACGGGGGTGCGAAATCCGCGTCGGTTGTTTTTTTGAGTGATAATTACCGTGAGTGATAATTACCGTCGACTTAGAGTGTCCCAGTGGTTGAAAATTATAGTTTAACTTCAAGTGAAAGTGGTGTACGGGTAATTATACTCTTCGACATTGTTGATTGCTCACGATAAAAGAAAAGGGGGGTACGGGTTTGATTTTATTTTATAAAGGGTAATTAATTTGGCATATTAGAACTTCGGAAATTACTGCGCTTTATTAAGTTGATTAGTCCGGCATATATAGAACTGATATTTGCAGATCTCCGGAAACTAGCTGTGCGCTATAAAGATACCTATTTTATGCTAAACACGCGGGAAATTGTTAATAAGTCTTATAAAAATACCTATCTTATGCTAAATACGCGAGGTCCTGTTAAAAGGGTTTTAACTCAGAGTACGGGTTTGATTTTATTTTATAAAGGAAATTAATTTGGCATATCAGAACTTCGGGAATCACTACGTTCTATAAAGTTAATTATTTTTATCGTCTTACTAGGTTCACAGAATAATACTCGCAGAATTTCAGGAACCGCTAGGGTTCAAATTTAGTTAATTTTCGTTTTACTAAGTATACAGGAATAGTATTGGCGGATCTCCGGAAACTAGCTGTGCGTCATAAAAATACCTATTTTATACTAAACACGCGGGAAATTGTTAAAAGATAAAAGGGTTGTTACTAACAGATTCGATTTTAAATAAGTCTTATAAAATTACCTATCTTTTGCTAAATACGCGAGGTCACATTTTAATTTTTACATTTGTAAGGCATATAATATTTCGTTATATGAAATGTTTCGATTAGACCGGATTTATTTTAGTTATTGAAAGAATATTTAGTTTATTTTAATAATTTTTCTTGTTTATGTTTAATAGTAAGAGTCCGTTAAAATTATAGCGAATAAATTCTGGGATTAAAAATACGTCTAGTGAAAAATATATAGCTGATCTCGCGGGGTATCAGGTTCAGCCCATAATAATCTAGATTTTCATTTCGTTTAAAATTATATAGAGTAATTCCGTGAGAATCGGGGTTTATTTACAATTTCACAGATGTATAAATTCCATTATTCTAGAAAATTATATAAAATAATCTCGTGAGAATCGGGGTTTATTTACAATTTCACAGATGTATAAATTCCATTATTCTAGAATATTATATAAAATAATTTCGTGAGAATCGGGGCTTATTTACAATTTTACAGATGTATAAGATTTCATTATTCTAAAAAATTATATAAAATAATCTCGTGGGGGTCGGGGTTTATTTACGGTTTTACAGAAGTACAAGTTTCACTATTTTATAAAGTATATAAAATTGCTTCCGTTCGGCCCGGGTTATCTTATATTATATAGGAAAACATAGGTCCCGCGCTATTAAAACATATAAAACGTTTCATGTGGCCGGGATTATTACGCGCGTTGGGGAAAGTCTATAAGGTAAAAATATGTTTAATTTGATTCGGGTTATTTTATATTTTATGAAAGATATTTGCCTCGCGGACTTAAACTATGAAAAATGTTTCAATTAGTTCTGGTTATACTTTAGGAGTGATGTAAACTTCGCGGTTGTATAATTTGGGTTACTTTGTATTGTACGAAAACGTAAATCTCGCGTATAAAAACGCGTATAAAAAAAAAACGTATATCATGTATTCAAACATATAAAAACTTCTAGTACATTGTTTCGATAGACCGGGGTTGTATTATACTTATAAAGATGTTGTAGGGCCTCGTTATATTGAAAATATATAAAAACCGCCTGGGGCAAGGTCTTCTTATTTATAAACTATATAAGATTTCGTTACATTTAGTTATATAAAATGCTATCGTTCGGGAATTCGCGTTTTATTTTAAGCATATATAAATATAGGGTCCCGTTTTTAAACAATGTTAGTGTTTCGTTTAGAATTCGCGCCTTCATTTAATAAATATGAAACATGTAGATTTCAATTAGAACTATTTTAAAATGTTTCCTTTAGAAATTCGTGTCTTGTATTATAAATGTGAAACTTATAATATTCGTTTTGAGCTAAAACGTGTGAACATAGAAACACTACAGTTTTGACCGCTATTTTGTTTACTATGCCTAGGACATTCTTGCGGTGTATTAGACTTGATGGTAAAATTTAAACTCTTACTCTGTTTAAAATATACGTAGTGTCTCCGCCTAGATTGGCTTCACGATATACTTTATGAAATTTGTAAGTTCCGCTGTCCTAAAATTATATAAAATTACCTTCGTTTAGATCGGGTTATATCATATTCCTCGTGGAACGCGTAAACCTCGTTGTCCTGAAACTAAATAAGGATGTTTCATCTAGACCGGGTTCATTTTACATTTTAGGAAGAATATAAGTCCCGCGTCTTTCACGACATAAAATGGATTTGGTAAGATTGGGGTTGTTTATACTTGTAGAAATTACAGAATCCCGTTATTCCTAAACTATATTAAAATGATAAATTATATTAAAATGATTTAAACTATATTAAAATTTGCCGGAGAGTAGATATCAAATATTCGAGATGATAATAAATTTATATTAAGAATAAAACTAAATCGGCGGACCCTAAAAGTAATATGTATTGACCTTATAAAGATGTAGACTAGTGGAGTTTTATTATAGAAGCAATCAATTCTTTAACAACAACAAGTGGACAAGTGGTTGCTTCATGGGTTTGTTAAAACTTATAAATGGATGGAATCCTAGATTCAAAGCTTAATCCCGGTATTTCGGATAAATATAAGAATATTTAACATCGGAAAATAACGGGTAACGGGTTTTATGAAAAATATCGGTGCGTATAATCATTAGAGTATGATCATTAGAATTAGAGTCTAGTCTCGATGACCCGGGTAAGTACGGATGCGTAAGGACTATGTAACAGTATTATTAAGATATATGAATACTTACAATTGTCGAGCTAGAGTCTAATTCCGGTATCTCGAGGAATATAAATTTAAAGAAAAGAAAATAATGTCTAGTTTCGGTTTGATTAAAGTATATATACACCGTATAGTTGCAGAGGCTGGATACTAAGCCCCAGCTACGGAAACTTATAAACGCGTAATGGCAGGATCAAAGGTTAGGTCGCGAACTATAGTTAATTAGGGGCCTGTGAATCGTATGCGCGTGCAAGGCAAGTGTCCGCAATCCTTAGGTATAAAGTGAGGTACATAAAGTGAAACTACGATGCACTGGAATGGATATAATCGGCGGCAGATGGGTAAGTCATGTCATCCTCTTTCCGTTTGAGATTATAACGATATATAAAGGTGGCGCACGATTAAGAAGAATGGTCTCGGGTTCGACACCCCAGACAGAGACGGAAGAAGCGCCGACAGTGAAAGCTAACCCCTGTACCGTAAACTTTACATGTGTTTATTCACAGGTGTTTGCATGTTGAATCCGTACTGACCATAATAGGGGCGAATTAATTTGCCAAATTAACCCCTCTCTGCATGTGTGTGAACTTCCAGGGATCGGGCGGCTCGTGTGCTCGACGCCGAACTTATTTATTTACTTCTATTTATTTATTTAATTGATTGAGTGATTGAATAATTAATTAATTAATTAGGTATTTATTTGTCTATTTATATATATATATTTATTTATTTGTTTATTTATTTATTTTTCATTCAGCCATTCATTCATTTATTTATTCATCTATTTATAAATTATTTATTTATCTATTTATTTATTTAATTGATTGATTGATTGATTAGTTAATTAATTATATATTTATTTATTCATTTACTTGTCTGATTGACTGATTTATTAATTAATTAATAATATATTTATTTATTTATTAATTTGTTTAATTACTTATTAATTCATTAATTGATTAATTTATTAAATGATTAATTTATTAATTAATTTATTTATTTATTTATCAATTTATTTATTTATATATTTATTTATTTACGTACTCATACGACTGTGCATCGTCGGGGGGGGGGGGGATAGTCAGATCAGCATCACCACCGTCATCATCACCGAATGCCGTGTCCCAACTATATACCACGCGCCAAATTACATCACCGTCACTGAACGCCGCGTTCCGATTACACACTACTCGCTATGTTACGTCGTCGCCACCGATCGCCGCGTTCCAGTTATATATAGTCAGGAGGCGTTTCGATAGCATCATCATCATCATCATCATTAGCAGTGTCCTAGTTGTATATCGTCAGGAGACGCTTCAATAGTATCATCATCATCATCTTCATTAGCGGTGTTCCAGTCAAATATAGTCAGGAGGCGTTCCGATAGTATCATCATCATCATTAGCGGTGTTCCAGATATATATCGTCGGGAGACGTTGCGATAGTATCATCATCATCATCATCATCACTAGCGGTGATTCAGCTATATATCGTCGGGAGGCGTTTCGATAGTATCATCAACATCATCATCATTAGCAGTGTCCCAGTTATATATTGTCAGGAGACGTTTCAATAGCATCATCATCATCACCATCATTAGCAGTGTCCCAGTTGTATATAGTCAGGAGGCGTTTCAATAGTATCATCATCATCATCATCATTAGCAGTGTCCCAGTTGTACATAGTCAGGAGGCGTTCCGATAGTATCATCATCATCATTAGCAGTGTCCCAGTTCTATATAGTCAGGAAGCGTTTCGATAGTATCATCATCATCATTAGCAGTGTCCCAGTTATATATAGTCAGGAAGCGTTTTGATAGTATCATCATCATCATCATCATTAGCAGTGTCCCAGTTATATATAGTCAGGAAGCGTTTCGATAGTATCATCATCATCATCATCATTAGCAGTGTCCCAGTTATATATAGTCAGGAGGCATTTCGATAGCATCATCATCATCATCATCATTAGCGGTGTCCCAGTTATATATAGTCAGGAAGCGGTTCGATAGTATCATCATCATCATCATCATTAGCAGTGTCCCAGTTATATATAGTCAGGAGGCATTTCGATAGCATCATCATCATCATCTTCATTAGCGGTGTTCCAGTCATATATAGCCAGGAGGCGTTCCGATAGTATCATCATCAACACTAGCGGTGTTTCAGATATATACCGTCGGGAGATGTTGCGATAGTATCATCATCATCATCATCATCATCATAGCAGTGTCCCAGTTATATATCGTCAGGAGTTGTTTCAATAGTATCATCATCATCATCATCATTAGCAGTGTCCCAGTTATATATAGTCAGGAGGCGTTTCGATAGTATCATCATCATCATCATCATATTAGCGGTGTTTCAGCTATATATCGTCAGGAGACGTTACGATAGTATCATCATCATCATTAGCGGTGTTTCGGCTATATATAGTCAGGAGACGTTACGATAGTATCACCATCATCATCATCATCACTAGCGGTGGTTCAGCTATATATCGTCAGGGGGCGTTTCGATAGTATCATCAACATCATCATCATTAGCAGTGTCCCAGTTATATATCGTCAGGAGACGTTCCAATAGTATCATCATCATCATCACCATTAGCGGTGTCCCAGTCATATATAGTCAGGAGGCGTTCCGATAGTATCATCATCATCATTAGCGGTGTCTCAGATATATATCGTCAGGAAACGTTACGATAGTATCATCATCATCATTATCATCACTAGCGGTGGTTCAGCTATATATCATCAGGTGACGTTTCGATAGTGACAACATCATCTCCATCGGCGAAGGCAGGGTTCCAGTTACACATCGGTCGGAGAAAATTAGGCAGATCCCATCATCATCGATGACAGGATTCTAGCTGTTTACCATTTGGAGAAAATACACCGACATCCCTGGCCAGGGGCTAGGCATATCCCTACTGTCCAGATCCACCTTTCCATCTACTAATACGAGGGGTCATGGCCTCGTGAAACCACATGGCAACCAACCATTACAAGTATTTATTTATGTATTGTATATGTAAGTAAGGTCAACGTATCCGGAACTCGTGTCGGGAGAAGGAAGATGGGATCAGTCACCGATGAGCCTTTGGGTATGGAGGGGCCGAATTTAAAGCAAACACATTTTTCACGTACACATACATTTATACATACCTCCCACACCCCCTTTATCCATTAGAACCCACCATACCACTAGAATGAGACATAGGGCCAGATACAGGTGACGGAACTTAGGCCGGCTAGTAAATAAACGTAACAATGTAATTGATATAAAAATAATGCAGAGTAAATATAAAAGATCGTAAGGAATAAGCACAGCGAGATAACGGCGGAAGATAAAATTATTAATCAGCGAGGGCGTCGAAGACGGAATCATCCATAGGAGCGGCTACGAAGGACTCGAGGGCTTTCAGGGGATCTATGTACTCTATATGTGCATGCGCATGTGATAACGGCACGTTACTAACCTTTCCAGTGGATGGCGGTCGATCCCATACAGGTAGGACAATGGGGGATCGAGCGGAGAGGGCGTGGGAGCAGAGGATCGCGCACTCTGGAAGCGCAGCTACACCAGATGCAGTGGTTTCAGTCCGTAGGAATGATAGGTAAATAATATAGGGCCACGGAACATAGTATGTTTAGCAATTGCACCGTAGGGCTTAATTGACGTGCTAGGTAGTTTTGTTTGCGTTTTCCATGAACATTCACGAACTTCATACCCCAGTATTTAATTTAAGTAAAGCTTGCGCTAGGGTTACCACTAAACCAATTCATCCCCTATAGTTCGAAACAAAAAATTACACAACGTGAACTGGGGAGGTCTTGAATAAAGCGAGGGTGTTCGGAAATACTACGTTAAAAACCGTAGAGCCCTCACCCGACGTAGATAGATAGCTTGTTTGCCTATAACAAGGCGTAAACTCAGTTAGGAGTAGGATCGAGCTGTAAGGCGAAGAAGAGGATCCATCACAAGCTTTATATCAATTGTGACATAATAAATTATGTTCCTCACACTCCTTCGCGGAACAGTAAAACAAAATGAAATATTTAAATCACCGCGCATAATTGCTGATAAAATTATTCGAGTCCACGTAGGTACTGTGCGCGCTTTTCAGAACCCCGTACATTTGCGAACTTAACGACATTATCGGTCAATTCAGTACAACATGGCGTCATTCGGGCTTTGACACTCTACTTTGAGAGGTAAGAAGTGAACTGAGAGACGCCATTTGAAGTAACATCGTAATAACATTGTTTAATTGTAGATTTGTGCTAATGATGAATTGTTATCAGGGTTCCTACGATGGGGTCACAAGGTGAAACCGTCTTCGGATGTCAAGCATGCGGCCTGCTGAGAGCTCGAGGTCCAGCACAAGGGCAGGGACCACCTGGCAGCATAGGAGTCAGCTTCCATGGACCCAGGGGATGCCGGTCTCACCCTGACCTGATGTAGTACATCGTGGCGTGATGCAGGAGATAATCATTGTAACAGTTCCGTTCTTACGTCGAAAGACCTGGTATTATCTGATCTCATACTATATTTCAAGTACCCATCATACCGTTCAGCGCCACGGCGACGTAAAGTTTTGTGAAGCACGGGGTTTGGAAGAGCATCTGTGACCTATTAATAAGGACATGTGGAGCGTCATGGGGAGGCGTTGTTGTTCGTGTTAATTGTGTCTCATCCTACGTGAATGTAAATTTTGACCTGATGATTTCCCGTCCGCGACACCTGCGCTGGCGCTACCGCCTGTAGAGTTTTGAAAATATAGTTTAAGCTGCTTTCTCCCTTGTATCGCGGCCGTCAGCGACGATGTCGCGGAGAGGGCAATTTATTTTAAATTAGAATATAAGATTTCAATGAACCGAATTTAGAATATCTTTGAATTTGCCTGTTGTCGCCGTTTCAGGGCACAGAAAATTGTCAGTAGTTTATTGAATAAATGCTTATGTTGAATGCACAAAATGTCTTGTTATGTAAACCCATCTTTGTTAATCTGTTGCAACTTGAACTTGTTAATATAAGAGGCACCTGAAGCGGCTCGAGAGAGAGAGTTCAGTGCGCATATCACCGAAAGGACCCTGAGATTGTAAAAGAGGAGTAAGGTTAGTCCCAATCTACTCCGATTGAACTAGCTGGTGATGACGAGGGGCTCAAATCATGAGGAGCTGAACTCCACGTCATACAACGTTAGGAGATTTAAAGATCTTGAATTTTTTGTTGAAGGCGACACTTGCTTGTTGAATTCTGCTTATAATATCTGTCTGAAATTCTGCTGCCCAAATATGTAAATTATTTCACTTGTTTGATAGTGACGCCATTCAAAACAATATTTGTAGACACCCTTCTCTTTCAACAACTATGCACTTTATATTATCTTTGTTTATTTTCATTTTTTGGTTAGTTGCCATAACATTTTCCATCTTTCTCAAGGCCTCGTTCAATTCTTGTTCCGACTCCGCAAGCAATGCAATATCGTCAGCATATCTAATCAAATAAAAAGTGGTGCGCTTGTGTGTCAAATAAAAACAGGCATCACCCAACTTATTGCTTTTCAACGGAATGAGAGGAAGTCAGTAACAGTACATCCGTAAAAAAAATATTGTGCCGAGGTCACTTAAACTGAAGAAGTTTTTTGGAAAGCGAATCGTACATTTTCATTTTTTTAAGTTTTCTCAGTTATTAGCGAATACATGAAGCGTAAAACGCATGAGACTAATGTGAAATTCATTGTTGATTGTTTTATTTCATTATTTATGAAATTCATATCATTATTATCTCGTGGATTTGGTTTCAAAACAAAATTGTTGTAAATCCGTTCTTATAAATTCATGTCCCCTCATAAATGGCAGGGCATATTTTTTTATTTTTTTTTTATTTTTTTTTTATTTTGGGAATCTCAACAGTATACAATTTATTATAATAATACATAACGTATTGGGAAATTCGTAGACCAATTATAGAGATCCACGGCACAAAATGTTAAGTCAAGCAATAAAGAGAACATATATTAAATAGACGGATAGGAGTGGCAGTTAGAGGGGGAAGTGGAGTGAGGTGTATGGGATTGTGGCTGAGTGGAGTGCGTGTGTATTCTGTGCGTGACGTTATATACAGATATGGGGGTATGACGTGAATAGATGAGTCATTTTTGCATTCTGACTGCTAAATCTGACAATAAAACCAAATGCACAGCAAACCTGCGAAGAATTGTATACATGCTGCATGTCGATAGACAACTCAAGAGCACAGGAAGCGAGAAAAGATGCCAGAAAACTGAAACGGGCAGCTCAAGAGTCCGAGGATATTGCTTCTACTATAAAAAAAACAATGGTTCAGGATCGCAAGTTGGAGGTTATTATAAAAAAAAATCTATTTTTAATAATCAGAAACGATTTTTTCATGTCTTTTTCATGTCATGGAGTTTGTATTTTGAAAAATATAATGATTTTTAAGGCCGTTTTTCTTAAAATTTTGCAAACATCTTTCCAAAAACATTATCTGCGATGTGGCGTACGATTTTTTTGATAATTTGGGCCGTTTATTTAAGAAAAAAATTAAAATTATTTCTAATTGCTCCCATTTGCACAAAAAAATCGAATTTTTGATGCGTTTCATCATCATCATTTTAAAAGAAAATATAAATATATTTTTTAAATTATTTATTATAGACTTGTCATAGTAGGTACATCATTTCACGAATACAAAAATACATTAATACACTAAATAATAATACAATAAATAAATAAATACATTAATACGTTTTACTCGCCATAAAGGAGCTGACGCTCGTGCTTATGGGAGGAGTAGTCACATCATATTATTCCATGAATATTATTAAAATTATAATAAAGGTGTTAATAATATCAAGAAATAAGAAAAGTAAACAAAAAATATCGATAAACAAATAAATAAATATATATAAGTTCATGGAAACTTCGAGAGATTTTTTGTTAACTTTCCCATTTCAATCAAACCCTGGCAACATGAGAATCTCTAAGAGCTGCGCGCATCGTAGAAAAGAACTTTTGCAGGATAGCACATAGCTCTTCCATTGTGAAATTTTTAAAATATTTTTTAAAATGAAACATTAACTATTGTACACACTAAAAATGATAGCATTTTTTTTGTCTGAAATAATTAGATGCGTACAAAAAAATTTTTGCACCTCAATGAATTTTTAGATGCCTTAAGGTGGTGAAAGCCCTACGGTAACAATATTTAAGGCTATTCACAACATGGCCCCTCAATACATAACCGACTTCTGCATTCCATTCTCCACAAATAATAGACAACTAATACTTCGCTCAGCATCAACATCTAATACAAATAGGTTAGCTGGAGTAAATCTCGCCCACAAAACTATTTTCGGTGATCGTGCTTTCGCGGTGGCTGGACCAAAGTTATGGAACAAACTACCTAATAAACTGAGACAAACAGACAGCTTACCACAGTTCAAAAAACAACTTAAGACGCATTTATTTAGACAATCCTATAAAAACCTATAGAATCTGACCGCAAAAACGCTAGCTAATGTTTTCCACTCCTATTGATCCGCGAAAACACATAACTCTTTCAGGGACTCACAAACTATTATCGTACTCAATTTTAATTCCACTTCTTGTATGCCTTCTAGTGAATAAGTAATAGTAAATAAGATTTTTCTTTTCTAGCAGTAAGTTGTCTTGTAAGATAATAATTTTTCTGTGTAAAGCGCCCTTGAGGTGAGTATTCGCGAAAACGGCGCTATACAAATTATCAAATTATTATTATTATTATTATTATTATTAACTAATAAATTACCCTGTGACTTGAAATCTTGATGTTTTTTACGATTGTTTTGAAGCATAAAGTACAGTAAAGGGTGGAACTAGGCGACTTCACCAGCACTGCATGGGTATTTGAGGTCCAGCCAGGAGCCAATGGTGCCTTTGTGCAGCGTAGCCCACTCGTAGGTGACTCCGGCATCGGCAATAGCGTGTATTCCAACACTGCGTACAGAGGTTTCGGGACAGGTATTCAGAAACGCAACGACCTAAAATTATTATTGTAAATGATTAATATTCGAATTCATGGAATCATTTTTTGACTTCTAATAGTCATGGAGCAGGAACATGCAGCATATCAGGGGCGTGCAGTGAGAACGAGAAGCATGACGTTTATTTAAACATATATTTGGAGAAAAAGAAATCGAAATTAAATATTTTCTGGCAGAATATTATGAAATATCAAATCTTTATAATTTGTTAATTATTGTGATAGGAATATTACGAGATACATCTCTTATTTCGGTTTCTTTTCAAAATATATGCGTAGAAAAAAGTCACGCCCCTGCAAAATATACATTGATGCATGAATTGTTTGCAAACATATTTGAAAAAAACGGGAAATTAAATATTTATCCGATAGTTGAAATAAACACAAAGCATTTGGTTAAAACCACTATATTTTTGATAACATCAACTGATTTCGAAACCACCGTACCTTCTTCAGGGTACACTGCAAACCAAACGTTACAAAATATGAGAAATTATATTTTTTGGTACCCTTTTTGTGTACCTGCCTAATGAGATTATTTTCAAAGTTCACCATTATTTTATCGACTGTTTTGATTATTTTAAAATTATTT
>JADDOH010003465.1:0-20241 GCA_016648135.1 Agrypnia vestita
ATGCCCAGTTAGTCAGGTGCATGTTTCCGCGTCGCAAAACCTCTGATACTTCCTTCATTAGTTTGATGGCGTCCTCTGTGGTGTCCACTGCATCAAGATAATCATCCATGTAGAACTTGGTTTTTATCGCGCAGGCTGCTGCCGGGAATTTCACCGCGCTGGCCTCCGCGATTTGGTTGCGTACAAATTGCGAACTGGTCGGTGAGCATGTCGCGCCAAACACCATGGATGTCATCATAAAAGTGCGTGGTTCAGCGTCTTCATGGTCCCTCCATAAAAATAGCTGTGCACTTTGATCAGGTTCACAGATTTTGATGCGCAGGAACATTTCCTGCACGTCTGCCGCCAGTGATATATTTCCTTCCCGGAATCGGAACAGGTTTCCCAGAAGTGAAGAAAGCAAGTCTGGTCCGGTCAATAAGGTGTCATTGAGTGACACGCCTCGGCACTTGCTGGCGGCATCAAAATCTATCCTGATTTTCCCTGGTTTGTTGACGTTGAATACTGCAAAGTGCGGCAGGTACCATCTACGCGGTCCAAGTTGGTCGATTTCTTCCGTCGACAGAGCTCGGGCGTAGCCCTTTTCCAAGTATTCCTCGAATTTTGATCGATATGCGGCCGCGAAGGTGGCATTTTTTCTCATTTTTCTTTCAACGCCAGTTAATCGATTTAGTGCGCACTGGCGGCTCTCGGGTAAGTGCGCGTGTTCATGTTTCCACAAAAGTCCGGTTTCCCACTGTCCATTGGATAGCTGACGAGTGGTGACCGACATTATTTGTTCGGCTTGTGCGTCATTGATATTGACGCGTGCCGCACTGGTCACGCCCAGTGAATCCACTGAGAAGTGCTGTTTCACTAGTGCTTCTAGGTTATCAGGTGCTGGCGATGTTGCTCCAGTGATTGCCAGTATTGTAGCACTTGTTTGCGGCGACCGGGCGGGTGCGGCTCCATGCACCGTCCATCCCAATGCTGTGCGGGATAGGATACCGCCACTCGCTGCTTCCCTTACTTCACGAGTGACGATGAGATGGGCATGGTCTTGCCCAATTAGAAGCTGTGGTTTCACTTCTAAGATCTTTGTCTGGTTCGTGCGTGAACGTCCTTGCCGATGTGGAGATTGTACTGTCCATTGAGAGGGCAGTGCGAGATCGCGGACCGTACTCGCTCGTAGTGTGTGCTCTGACCCATTTCCGGTTATGGTAATGTTCAACATTTGGGAGCGATTGTCCGACGAGCACATTCCGTTCGCACCGTGGATGCGAAGTTCGCGCACTGGTCCCTGGGCCCCGACGGCACTGGCTACACCTGCCTCGATGAGGGTCACTGTAGAGCCTTCGTCAAGTAGAGCGTACACTATTACTTGACCCCGGGGGCCATTCACGAACACTGGGAGGATTTTCAGTAGCACCGGGTGTGCGTTCTCCCTATCTCCCGTGAGACCGACCACATCTGAACCACTGGGCCCGTCGTGCCCACCTGGTCTTCGCGACGCGCCCGATGCCATTATCGGTAATGGCGCTGTTGACCGGGATGCCTCATGTAACATTCGGTGATGAGGTAGCCGGCAATTGTTCACACCGCACTTCTTTGCCTTGCAACGCGGGGATCGATGACCACTGTTCAAGCACACATAGCACCAGCCACTTTCTCGCACTATGTTCCAACGTTCCGCGACGGTTTTTTGTACGACTACACGCGGTCACATTGTGGCTAGCTGCTCGACACACAGTGCACAAATTGTTGTTCGTAACATTGTTCATGGTTGACTCCACTTCGCTGGTTGTGTGAACTTGACCGCTCCTTCGCACTTTATGGTGAGTGACCAAACAGCCAGCGTATGGGGCTATGCCAGCCATCTTCATGAGCCAGGCTGATAAGTCCTGTATTCCAATTTCCTTAGACCCTTCCACTCGTGAAGAGAGCCACATCATCTGGACGCACAGTGGCAGTTTGTCGACCATCTCGACTAGTAGTTTGGTGACACCAGATATTTTCCTTCCAAGCCCTCCACCGTGGCGACGACGTTCCGAATTGCCACCGCATATTCCATGACAGCACCCGCCGTTGTATTCTCTGGAAGGCGTGGTTGTCTTCGCACTCGGTCTAGCATTGTTGATACGATGGTGTCCGGTTGGCCAAACTGCGTTTCCAGAGTATCCATTATCTCGGTTACATTCCGTGGGCTGATCAGGAGAGGGCCAACCACTTCTCGTGCTTGTCCCTTGAGCGCGCGTTGTAACCGCAGTAGATTCTCAGCTGCCGTCAGATCACAAAGGCTTGATGATTGGTCATACTGCGCCTTGAAGGTTGGCCTGTCCAAAGGGTCGCCGCTGAACAATGGCAAATCTCGAGCGCTTGATTGCCGAGCGATGAGTGCGGACATCCGAGGTTCTTCGTGATCTGGTTGAGACCGCGGACTCTCCGTCTCGCGTGACGATCGGATGGCATCCGAAATCATCGTGGCCATTCTGGCCATTGGGTCAGCTTGGTACCGCACCCAATCTCTGGTGAATGTTGCCCCAGTATCCCTTTCCGTAGGGTTACGTGTATGGTTTGCATCAAATGTTGGATGTTCTTGAAGTGGTGGCTGCTGATCAACGGGCGTCCTCCCCATTGTGCTGCTCATCGGTGAAGTAGTTCTCCGTTGGTCCGGGGCTAACGGAGCTGGCTCACATTCGTCAGCAGCAGCAGCAATAGATCTCGGTTTGTTCCATACCAGCCCCTTTTCAGGGCCACCGCTCCATTCTTGGCCCTTTTCAGGGCCGCCGTTCCGTTCTTGCCCCTTTTCAGGGCCACCGCTCCATTCTTGGCCCTTTTCAGGGCCGCCGTTCCGGCCCCTTTTCAGGGCCACCAAAAACGGCAGCTTCAGCTGAGATCCAGCCTGGATCCTCAGCCGCGACTCCAGTCGCAGCCGCCGTTGGCGCTTGACCTGCGCCATGCACTCGGGAGAACGCCTCCAGATGATCCTTCTGGAGATCTCGCACGAGCTGCCTGTGGTGACGGTCTTTGCGGCGAAGTTCCGCCTTCAGTTGGCGGATGATGTCCGCCTCTCGAGCCTGGGAACTGCTTCCATGCTCGGATTGACCGTCTGAGTCTGATGCCGTCCTGACTTCTTCTTCTTCTTCCCGTGCGGTTTGCCCCGATCGTAACCCTGATCGAGACATGCTCTTCAGGAGTGAAGATTGGCAATCCGGCTCGAAGGACCACTTTGTCTTGCACAGGACAAAGACTGTATATTTACCAGGTGTGGATCCCCAATTTCACTTTTCAGGGCCGCCAAAAACGGCAGGAGCAGGATGTAGAGAAGGTTTGAGAAATTAAAAAACACTTTAAAACTTGTAGACTGGATCGAAGAGCGAAGACACAATACGACGAAAAGACTGCCTTTGCTCTCCGATTTCAGCGCATTTATTCAATTAAGTACATTAGACCCCGCGTGTGTCAGCCAACCGGCGCGTCGCTCATTTCCGCTGCGCCCCGCGCTGCTGCTGATGCTCCGTTGAACGCGACACACGCTGGGTCAGATTCACACAAATATTCAAAAACCGGCCCTTTTTCAGGGCTACCAAAACATAATATTTTTATTTTCATTTTCTTAAATTTACTCATATAACATAAAAAAGCATTCGTAGAAAAACATAAAATATATAAAATTTCGCAGTTTCCGTGTCGCAGTTGGTTGTACGGGGTCAAGTTGATCGCCGTGGATCCTGTTCGAAACACTTTCTGTCCCTAGAAAACAAGCATTTTTTAGAGCAAATGCTAAGAATTCTAACTCTCCTGCACTGTGAATATTCCGGTGATCTTCTTCAATCAGCTTGATCAGGCACGACATTGTCCGCTATCTTGTGATCCATCATCTTCCATTCGTCAGCTTTTTGTGCCCTCCGCTTTTCCAATTTTCCCCAAACTTTGTCGTCGTGGCGGCATGTAATATCGATTCTTTGACTCAAGACTAAGTGAAGACGTACAGTGTACAATTTATCTTTAATGCCAATCTCAGTTAAAATATATATTTCCGTGTCTACAGTCACAGAAATATATATTTTCACGTCTGGATAACCAGTTTACATTTAAGAATGTTCTTAGGTTTTCACGGCCACTCAGAATCTTCACGTTTGTGTTTACTGGGGTATTATGCCGTGTTGTTACGACCTTTCGGGCCCGAAAGGTCGTAACAACACGGCATAATACCCCAGTAAACAGAGTTTACACTTAGTTTTTACTCATTATCTAAAAGTGTCTTTATTTTTTAATACTTCCAGATTAAGAACTGAGAAAAATATTTTAACGATCGTAGAACAATGACGGATGTGCAAAAAATTCCATATTGACTTTTTTGGATCGTTAAAATGTGAAAAAAAGAGGCCAATCTAATGGTATATAAAAAGTCTATTTTTTCTCATTAATTTAACCATCGTTATACGAAGTTGGTATAATGACGATTCTGATTTGCGATCGTAGAACAATGCAGCATATGTAAAAACGTCGTTGTACTTCACTGACTATATTTGAGGTTTTAAAGGTATCCACTTTAAATAATTAACCCAAGATTCAAAGGAAAAACTTTTATTGTTATCGAGCTATGACATAAAGTGTCTTTATGTAAATAAAATTTCAAACTTGAGAATAATCACATGGGTCGTTGTTCTACGATTATGGCGATATGTGTATTCAGACTAAAATAAGAATGTCGAAAATTACCATATTTTGCACGTTGATTTTAAAGATTTTTTTATTTTATTAATATGAAAGAATTAACTTTGTAGTCAGGCATTTTAACAAAATTTTAGTTTTATTGGTATATAACCACGTTGTCTTGACAATAGTGGGTACGTTTCGAAACCGGTAGACTAAAAATCTCAGTAAGTGATTATTTATTAGCATAACTAACATTTCGTATAATATTGAATATTTTAGATTTTTTAAATTAATAGTACCTATGTTGATATTTGAGCTTTCTATTACAATTCAAACATACATAAATGATTATTGTGCACTTCGATATACCCAGGTCAATTTTTTCAATCTCTAGCAAGTTGAACAAAATTAGTCCGATAAATCGATTTACTTTACTGAACGTCGCACTGAACAAGACCCAAGATCAGTAAAGAATCGTATCAAAAAGATTTGAATGTGTCATGTAGAATTAGACTTATGAACCACGATACATGAGTATATTGACTGACGTATTTATTAGGTCCTTACATATGAAATTGGCGTTTAGTATGGGAGGAACATAAAGCCGATTTTTTTTTATTATAATATATTTATTTAATCAAAGTATGTACCATTGCTATCTATGCACTTTTGCCATCTCATAGGTAGTTCATCGATCCCTTTACTAAAAAAACCATTCGGACGGGAATCAATAAAATCTTTGAAGACGGTTTGGACTGCCCCATCGGAGTTGAATTTTTTCCTTTGCAAGAAGTTATCCAAATTTCGAAAAAAATGGTAATCTGTTGGGGCAAGGTCCGGAGAGTACGGTGGATGTCTTAGACATTCCAATTGAAGCTCCTCTAATTTGGTAGCCGTCTGTTGTGCAGTGTGTGGTCTAGCGTTATCATGAAGCAGCAGTGGCCTAGAGCGATTAACCAGCCTCGGTTGTTTAGCAGCTAGCTTTTCCATCATGGTTTGCAGTTGCTGACAATAGACATCTACCGTAATCGTCTGGCCAGATTTAAGAAAGCTGTAGTGAACGACACCAGCATTAGTCCACCAAACGCTCACAAGTAACTTTTTTGGAGTCAATTTTCGCTTGGGGCATGGTTTGGCTGGTTCGGCAGGGTTCAGCGATGAGCACTTCCGATTATCGTACAGGATCCACTTTTCATCACAGGTAATGATTCGATTTAAAATCCCTTCATTATTGTGCCGGTTGAGTAAAGCAACGCAGCAGTCAACGCGCGTTTGTTGATTTGCTTCACTCAATTCGTGAGGTACCCACCTTTCAAGCTTTTTCACCTTACCAATTTGCTTCAAGTGGATTAAAACAGTTTTATCACTAACACCGCAGCCTGCAGCTAACTCGGATGTGGTTTGCGATGGATCCGCTTCCACAATAGCCTTCAATTCTTCATTATCAACTTTGGTCTCCGGCCGTCCACGGGGCTTGTTCTGCAGGTCGAAATTTCCAGAACGAAAACGTTGGAAACAAAAACGCACTATGTTTTCTTTTGCGGCACCGTCGCCATACACATCATTAATCCTTCGAGCCGTTTCTGCAGCACTGGTGCCACGGTGGAACTCGTACTCGTAAATAACGCGATATTTCAAGTTTTTCATTTTGTAAACTGAGTGACGCAAAGAAAAAAACAATTTAGGAAAAAACAAATGAATTATAATTTTCAAAACACAAATACATGAGTAAATAGCTGTATAAATTTGGATTTGGAATTCCTAACCAAAGAGAAGATATTTGAGATCAAATTTGCCAGTACGGCAAAATGCCAATTTCATATGTAAGGACCTAATATTTTAACTTTCAGAATGTAACAGAGCAAGTCTTAAATAATTTGCCATTTGCAATTTTTTCAATATTTCTGGCTTATTTTCTGTAAAACGTTGGAATATCATTAAATTAACTTCTATCGAATAATGAAAATTCATTCACTTTAATACAAGTCAAATTAAATGAAAAAACCTTGCAGAAATTAGAACCAGATTTTGAGGATTTTAAGCATTTTATTTAACTTGCATTATTTATTCGACTTGTATCAATATAATGAAATAGGTACATTAACGAATTTTCAAAGTTTCACAGTAAATAAGTCAGAAATATTGAAGAAAGAGCAAACTTTCGAGTTGCTTATCTCTATAAGTTTCGGTACTAGGACATTGTTGCTTTGGATTCATAACTTGGGCAGAAATCTACCTATAAGATATTTCACACTAGATCTGTCGCACTCTGTAAAATACAATACATCTTAATATACAAAATTATAACATTTTTCATTTATCATTTATGTCATTCGTTTCATTAAAAAAATATCTTAAATTTTCTTAAATTATTCTAATTACTGTTATTTGTTCATCTAAACATTCATATATAGCAACTTAAAGTCTCGTATCTTTTCATATCATATTCTCATATATAATTCCATAGATTCTTCAAATTATCTTCATTATTTACCAACAACATTGAGCATATATCATTATACGTGTTACTCACCTCGATCTAAAGGCTTTCACACAATTGTCCACATATCGGTGTCGAGCAATCCTGTTTGACACCTTCCGTATTGTCAAACAATGAATTACTGCAGTATTGTGCACTATTGGCGTTAAGTAAAGATGTAATGGCGTTTGTTAATTACACTGATATTCTAAATTGAACTCTTGAATATTATTAAACATGAATTAAAGGAGGTGATTCTTATAGTATTTTTCTTGGTTATTCTGAATCTATTTTCCAGATTTTCCTATCATGTAAGGTTTTTGAGTAATCTAACATATTCAAAATTTCATACTTACTTCCACTTTATTAAATCATTCAATCTTCATATAAAAACTCGTTTATTTATCGTATTTAACTACTTAGTTTTATATATGTTAAAAATATTGTTGTGACTTTAATACAGTTTATTAAATTAAGTTAAAAGAAAATATTAATCAATTAATTTATATTTCAGTTCGCTTATACTTCATGATACGTACAAAAAGAATCCCATAATATTCCAATCTTTAATTTCTAATAACAAATATATCGACAATCTGTAAGAATGATGATTGATGAAAAAACGTTTCCAAAAGAAAAAAACTTCTTGTACGTCCACCAATTATCTAACTTTATAATTCTGACGCTGTTTATTAAAATTATATTCAGCTGTCTAAAACCTTTAGGGTCAAATATGTTAGTACTTGCCTAAAACAAGGATGGTTCTCGCAATCGATACGATATCGTTATTATTTATATATGGCCATAATTAAAGCTATTCTCTAATCCAATGGAATGCTCTTTCCATGTGTGTTTTTTAAGAATGGCCTCTTTTCCTTAAATGACTGACTCAGATGGTTTGATATAACCATGTGTATCGACAATAGTAGGAACATACCTAGAAGTCCATGAGCGGTTCATTATTATATTGTTCAGTCTGTAGAGACCTTAAAAATTTAAATGTGGCCAAGGTTGCAGCTCGGAAAAAACAAAGCAGGAATAGAAGTGAAAGGTTAATTTCAATTTCTATTTCAATAACTTTTTTATATTTTATATATTATATAGAAATTTGAATAAAAAATTACCAAATTAAAAAATTATTGTTTAGACTCACACGAAGCGCTTGGATGGCTTGAGAAAACCCCAAAAGGCGTGAAGCATTGAAAAGTAGCAGGGAGCTCTCAGTTGTGGGCGTTTCTGTCAGATCGACATTTATTGTAACAGAATTAAAGATCCTATCGGAATATAGATTCACAAATTTTCGTCCAAAGTAATCACTGTATCCCTATCTTTGAAAGCCGATTTGATGGATTTAAACTGATTATACGGATTCGATAAAAATTTAAATTGCGTTAGATGGTTTAGGCTTCTGTACATAACATAAAAACTTTCCCTCTATAATATGTATTTCCTGAGCTGACAAATTGTCTTGGTAGAAATTCAAGAATGATATTTGTAAAATTCACACTTTCAATTTCAAATGTATTTAATAAAGCTTTGAGACTATGTATGTTATCACATTCTGCGCCTGTGAGAGGAAAATCTTTTACGCAAGTACTCTACAGATTAATTGTACAAATAAAGGCAGAGGCACACCAATTATACGTACCTAATAAATTAGTTTCTACTCGTTTATTAATAACATCCACGTATTTCCGCAGGATTTGATCATTTCGTTCGATTAGCATTAGACCTGCGGGTTTCAATACGATATTTGCGCCTTTCAACTTCCTCGGGGATCAGTGAAGCAGATATTGCATTCGTCCATGATTATTCATTCTCCAAACACATGCGCATTGTTGTTTTCTTGCATTCAAATTCAGCAAATCGTGGCAGCGAATAACAAATGTCAGAGAAAAGTGGGAGACCATTGTGGAGGCCACTATCCAACGGCGGATTAAAAAAAGTTTGATAAATGTAATGATAACGATAACATTCACATAGCTTTTTGTCTTGATTTTTTTTAATAACTTCTAAATGTCTTTTTATCTATTTATCTAAATGTCAAAAAAATCTAAATGTCTAATGTCTAGACACTTTTATTTTATTTTTCAAACAGAGTGTCAAGATGTCGCTATTGATGTTTTAGACGGTCCTTGTCAAATTGAATCCTCTAAATCATTTTTTGAATTACATGATTTAATATCACACGACAAAATTACAAATTAAATATTACAGAAACCAAAAATTAGTAATTACACAAGGAAAAAATATACACGAACAAAATTACGCACTTGCAAAATTTAAAATTTATTTGCTCCTAGCTTACGTTTTAATCGTTTTATTTTACCAATATGAAATTTACCAAAACAATTAAGCATATTATTGTTACGAGAAAAGCAGGATGAATTGCACGTAATCGAGGATTTTTTAGCACTCTACATATTTTACACTAAACTAGAAATCACTACAAAGGTATGTGATAATCTAACAGATTTGCAAAATGTCAAGAATACGGGTCTCTATAAATATGGGGGCATCATGCAGCAGTTTTTTTTTTGACATTTAGTGAAAGGAGATAAAAACGAAATATCATCGAAAATCTAACGGGTGTTCATAATTAAGCGACAACGACAGCCAGCGATAAAATACGAAAGTAGTTATCGGCAAGCGAGAAGTTTTTTAGTGCAAACCTAAGCGATTGAAGTAACGTGCATCTGTATATCATAGACAAGTTATTTAGAAGTGATATATTGTGCGATTTATGAATTAGTGTGAATTAAAAAATAGATTTCCAGTTAAATTGGTGTCCTGTGATTTAATGTAATTAATAAAACTTTAATTAATTTCAAGTATTTCATTTGCCTCCCACAGACACGATCCCGTGATAATAAATAAAAAATATATAAACTGCAAGGTGACCAAATTTGCGAGGTGTGCTTCCCGCTTCCCGCCCCACGACTTATGGAGCGCCAAACTGGCTAATTATCTCGCGATAGAGAAGGAATTTTAGAGGATTACTAAGAGTCGCACCAGAAGTCAGATATACAATACCTCCCTCTCCGGCTAGTCAACAAGGCATGAGATGCAGGGTTAGGTTATCGTGGAATCGATCAGAATGTTACGCGTAGTGACTCAATAAGCTAGAATATGACACATACTAATTTAGGTTAAGTAAGAGATTATTAGGCTGGATCTTGGATTTACACGGGGAACTGAAAACAAGTTTAATTATTGACACAGTTTATTATGAATAACACACCGAACAATTAAAATTCATAAAGTCATGACTATTTCTATATCTTCCTGCTTTTCAAATAATTTGAAGCTCGGCTGCTAACTATTTCTGTACTAAACTTAAATGTATGATATTCAGTAGCAACATTTAGAAAAATCTATTACAAATGAGATTTCCAGATTTACAATACAATCTTTTTTTAGCACGGATGCACAAATCATGACGACACATCGAAGAGAGAAATCGAACGCCACATGACTCGTATTTTGTATATTTTATCTTCATTGTTTGCGTCGATTTAACCGGCACTCTCCTGGACCACATTCACAGAGATGCCAGCTGTTCGCGCAGTGGGATCCTCATCTGCTTCTCAGTTTCGTGCCTCGTTCTTTGCATTCGCCCTCCTTCTCAGCTAAATCCTCGCGTTATTATTTAGTTTTAATATTTGGTTTTTAGTTTATTTTCACTGGTCTCTTGATTTTAAGGTGTGTAAAACGAAACAAAATTTTTAACGCCGTAATCTTACACAGCAGTATTTAATCGCGTGAGAATTTAAATCTTGATTACTCTTTGATTAAAATGATGATGACTATAGTTTATTGCGTTATATTAAATTAGATAACGTGATGGATTTAACTCTCCACATGCGGGAGGGTTTTAGTTAAAATATACTAGAAATACAATATTTAATATCAGAGATATTAATTAGTTTTATCACTTGCTATTTAAAATATAACGGATCCTAGTCCGTGGTAGAAGATTACATATTATTCGCACAACGATATTAAGTAGCATTCTGCATCAATGATCTTTACATTTTTACATTATAGATTGTATTTAAGTTTTAAAATTTAGATTATGTAGGGTATTTTAGTCTGGCAGAAAATCATTAAAATGCCACAGACGTACAGCATCGTAGTGATACAGGGGTTCTGCAAAAATTATATAACAATGTTAGATAAAATAGCTTTAGGTCTACAGAATCCAAACTCGAAGGTCACTGATGGAATATTACCAGGACGGCAAGTCGTTCCGAACCCTGTAAATAGGTGGTTAGATAGTCTTGATAACAATGAGAGCCTTTGTTCCCGCGCGTGAGTTTAAATAACCTTCTTAGGCCTAGTTATACACATTTAGTGATGGGCAGTACTGAAATTAGTCGCGATTCTAATTATTTATTTATTTTTATTTAGTGCGTAATTATTTCATCACAATATATATATATATTATTTGAAATTATTAATGTTTGTAATTTTTCGTTGCGTCATTTTTTCGCGTGTAATTATTTTTTGATGTCTAGTTTTTATAGGTGTGTATTTCAAAATTCCACTTCCGTCTTTGAAATTTAATATTTATTTTATAATGTTTGTAATTTTACTTTGTATCATAGTTTTCGTGTGTAGTTTTTCAACAATATGTATGTACATTTTTTGTGTACTTAAAGTTTGTACTTGATCAGGTGTTGACCTTGAAACAAATTTTTCGAAAGTTCAGACAGACTATACTTTGATAAAGTTGATGTTTTTTTAAATTCTTTATGAAGATACTTTCCAAAACTGTTACACTTATGGACACATTTATGGTTTCCATGGGTTAGCTCGTCGCCTTATAAACCGTGAAAGGCAATATTAAAGTATGTACATCCTCTATTATGTCCTCTTCGTGAGACTTTGAATAAATCACCATATTAGCTCCTGAAAACTCCCAAAGTCTCTTACATCTCTCATTCGGGGGGAAAAAGTCCGGAGAACATTTCGGTAACTACCCCTACGAGAGGGATGAAACTTCCCGCGTTTATCACTATACGCGGGGAAATTTTTACGCAAAGCAGCTTATATATTTTCTGGAGATTGATTACACTTTCGGCGGGGCGGAGACTCCGCCGACCGCGCGAGACCCGCGTTACGACTGCGTGAACGGGTATTTACATAACCGACTCGTGATTAATTATTGTGGAAACTTCGGTCGAAACCCCGTAAACTTGTATTTTATTTAATAAATAGGTCGCCGCCATTTTATTTGATAAGTTTGATTAATCGACTCGTGCGAAAGTGGCGCACGTCCTCAGATTTTTAAATCATAACGGAAAAAATTAATTAATTTATGACCGAAATTTAAAATGAATTAAATTTTAAGAAATATGATTATACGTGAAATTTAAAATAAATTAAATTTTAATGAATACTACACAATACTGTTTAAAATTTATTTATCTTTATGACACCTTTTATTATCAATTTATTTATTTTTATGACTAATTGTGTACTATGTAAAACTTATTGATTTATTTATATAAAAAAAATTGATTTGCGATGTGTATTTATGTAAAACAATTGTATGTAAAAAAAATATTGAACTACTTATTGATCTGCATTTTTTTTATATTTATATATTTTATCATTTATTATTTTCATTATTAATTATTAATTAACCTTAAAAAAGTGTATATTATATTATCATATTCAAATGTTCACAAAATACTCAAATTTGTACTCTCATGTCACTAAATGAGCATCTATTAGGGTCATCAATGACCTGTTGACGGTCTATATGTTAAAAAATAAAAAAATAAAATATTATTAAGTTCTGCGGGTTAACTATTTTTAGTTTGACAGCTGTTTCGGCTTTCAAGGCCATTATAGATACTTTTTGATAATGGCCTTTAAAGCCGAAACAGCTGTCACACTAAAAATAGTTAACCCGCAGAACTTATAATAATATTATTATTAAAATTTAATTTATTTTAATCTTCACGAATTTATTACATGCTCTACCTGATATACTTGTTGTTGCTCTGGTTAAAACTTCTGGACCATTTAAAAATTTCAATTGGGGAGACTTCTTAGAACATGTTCTTAAGTAACGTATTTTCAATATTGTACTAGGTACCTCACGTCCCTCTCCCTAAATAATCTACAAAAATCCTCAGTTCTCCCAAGTGACATCCCTAGTAGTAAGGATATCCTAAGCAACAGTAACCTCCTACTTTTAACAGTCTTAGTAACCCCGCTTGGCACCGCCTGCATATTGACTTTTTCATTTCAATGTAATGTAATCACCAAAATAAATTAATCATCTATGTGGTATCAAAACAATTTTATTTATATTAATCGGTTCAAAGATTTAACTGACCGTATTCTGAAATAAGCAATATTATTATTTCTGAATCTTGACAGTTAATATATAACATTGTAATGCCGCCAATTTTGACGTTTTAAGTTTGACAGGTTTAAAATTAATGAACTCAATCAATCGGAAAGCTCAAAGCATTTTATCTATTTCTCTGGTATCATATTTGTAATCAAATGGCATCGATTTAACTACATTTTTTCTAAAGATTCTTGTACAATATAGTTCTCGTTATTAACGTTATTATTATATTATCGTACTTAGCGTTTATTTTGGAAATAACACCGAAATGGTATTAGTCGCAATCGATATTTATACAATATTTAGAAAAGATGCGGTTATCGTTTAGACAAAAATATTAATGTTATTTTAAGAGGACCAAAGTAAAGTATAAACCAACTTATCATCCGGGGGACAATAAGTGGTAAAGAAGCATAGGAAGACGCCGCATCTCATGGCTGCGTAATTTGAGGATTATTCTGTGCGGCGGTGAATAGAGTCGTAACCGCAAAAATGATCGCACTATAATAAGAAGAATAATGTTACACTAAGATCAAGTCAACTATGGTTATGTTAGATAAATGAAACATTGGGGGCAAAACTGTTTTTGAATAAAAATAAATAAGCACATTACTACACTTCAATAAGTACCTTCAATAATCTGAGTAGCTTGTTGGTCTTGTGGTTAGGACTCTCGCCTCGTGATCCAAAGGTCGCAGGTTCAATTCTCACTCCAGACAAGTAAGTTAGTCCTATTTTCATAGCACAAGCGTTTAGCTTAATTTGAAAATAGTAAGAATATTGATGTGACACGAATTCCGTGTTCGCATCTCTATTTTTTTTTTAAATTAAAATTAGAAAAAAAGAAAGAAAACAGAATCCCTTGTAATACGCCATAATACTATCAAAGGGTCGAGAATGGTCTATAGCATTATTGGGTGATCTACAACGTTCGGGAAATTCCTAGAAGAACCGAGAAGCGACGTCAACCTTCTCCTAAACGCTATAATAATCTAGAATGTCCGAAAATATCAGCATTTGGATATAAATAGCGAGGATCTAAGCCGCCACGGGGTCGTGTTTGATGGAATTGAAGTCAGCCGCGAGGCGATGGTCAGGGTTTCCAATCGTGAAATGATAGAAGCGATTAATCAAGCGAAATAATAGAGCGGGGTACCTTAGTGACGAAATAAATCAATGCGATAATATATCACAAGCGAGAATTGGATGGAACGTTCTAAGATAAAGTGTTACCCAGCGATAATAACGAGTTCATAGATAAAGTCATATATTGCGAAATAGTGTAAATTAAAGATTAGCGTTAAGTTTAATTCGTGTTCAGTGTCTTTGTAAATTGAATAATTAATTATTCATTAATTATTAAATCGCTAATTAATTTCAAGTGTTTTCATTCATTCCTCCATATCCATGATACGTAACAATACTTTTGAAAATCGTCTCTACCAAAAAAAAAAATCAAATGCGCCCGATCCCATCTTCAGCTTAGTAGATTTTTTATTGTTTTGAGTGTAATAATCTAACACCTCTGCGATTTCCAAAAAGGTCCCATAGACATGCTTCATTTTAGTAGCTACCATCTATCGCAATAATTATCTCGACTCCGCTGAAACTCAAAAAATCAATATTTCTGACATTCTCCCTATGGAATAGAGTAATTACACCAATTATGCACACAAACTTTTAAAGGCACCATCAAAGCACCATTTGTAAAAGAAAGTTTTGTTGCGCAAAAAAGCTTGATTACTTTCTTGGGAAATGGATGTAGTCCATTAAAAATTTTAAGCACCAATTTCGAAACGTGTTATTTGGGAATAATTTATATCCCACATACACGCTTCTGGGGTTTATCGCCCTGTCAAGATTTTTCCGTCGATGTTGTCATAAAGCAAACTTGCCGAAACTCTATTTGGTAACCTTGCGGCCCTTTGGGGAGCATGCTAGATTGTGAAATGTTATAAACTCCCATAAACTGGGAAAAACTTTGAATATTATAAATATCATTCGACTCGGAGCATATCATTGTTGTTTGCGAGACATAAAAGGGCCCCTACATGTGCTTATTTATATATTTTATTAACCGTATCGCGCGTATTTCCATGTCGGCCTTTATCTCGTGTGTGTTCAACCGAAAAAATACTTTATACCCTTAGTTAGATTTGACCGCCATGTGCGGTTTACTTGGTAGGGTAACAGATGTAATAAATTATGTTTTGATTTTACCAGAACTAGAGGGTAGTACACAAATGCGAGGTTTATTACTTTACGCACAAATACTAAATGTGCTTACTTATTTTACTGCCGTTGTGTGTACTTTTTTCGTACGTTACGTTAAAGGAATAAAATGTATTGAGAATAGATCGTTTCTATGATAAATGTATCATATTTTTGTACAATATTTATTTATTATAATAAATTATAAAAAGTTCCCGGAATTAAATTTTTTTTTAAGAAATAATTTTAAAAAATGACCAGAGATAAATCAAATAAATTTCAGCTTTTATAAGAAAAGATGGTTATTTCCACATGTAAGAGATATTGCAAGACGCGATAAATGGAAGAATGGTCCCGAACGTAGTTGTGAAGGATTTAAATTTCTAAACAAATTAATTAATCAATTAGAAAAATCAAATTGACAAAAAAGTATTTTAGCTGCTACTGGAATCCGAATCATCGGACCTTCACACTATCCGGAAATGGTGCGTTTTCCAATTTTTCTGACGTCCTCTAGCGGTAGATAAACAAAGTAATTTCTTCTCATTGATTAATAAATTTGTTTAAAAATGCACAGAACCTAAGTCTGAAATTGTAACTTTACAATAATAATCTGTTTTCTTTCAAATAGATTTTAATTCCACCCGGGATGATAATATATACCAAAATCAAGAAAAGTTCTAATTAAAACACATTAATCGAAAGACGCGCAAAGTAAAAACAAGTTATAATAAAATAAACCAAAATAAAGAAAAATATTGAATTAAAAAAAGTAAAACAAGATTTTAGATAATAAAATACATATATATTATAATATAATAAATGTAGGTACAGAATATAAAAAAATCAAAAACACAAAATAAACCAGAAAAAGGTAAAAATCAAAAAAAAAATGATAAGGGTTCGGGGGCTGGTGCTATGTACAATAAATAATGCGCACATGTCGGTCAGTCTATCTAGTGAAGACACGTAAACGTGTGGTATACATTCAAACACGATTTTTAAATGTTGAGATGATAATATTAGGTCCTTACATATGAAATTGGCGTTTTGCCGTACTGGCAAATTTGATCTCAAATATCTTCTCTTTGGTTAGGAATTCCAAATCCAAATTGATACAGCTATTTACTCATGTATTTTTGTTTTGAAAATTATAATTCATTTGTTTTTTCCTCAATTGTTTTTTTTTTTGCGTCACTCAGTTTACAAAATGAAAAACTTGAAATATCGCGTTGTTTACGAGTACGAGTTCCACCGTGGCACCAGTGCTGCAGAAACGGCTCGAAGGTTTAATGATGTGCATGGCGACGGTGCCGCAAAAGAAAACGCAGTGCGTTTTTGGTTCCAACGTTTTCGTTCTGGAAATTTCGACCTGCAAAACAAGCCCCGTGGACGGCTGGAGACCAAAGTTGGTAATGAAGAATTGAAGGCTATTGTGGAAGCGGATCCATGGCAAACCACATCCGAGTTAGCTGCAGGCTGCGGTGTTAGTGATAAAACTGTTTTAATCCACTTGAAGCAAATTGGTAAGGTGAAAAAGCTTGAAAGGTGGGTACCTCACGAATTGAGTGAAGCAAATCAACAAACGCGCGTTGACTGCTGCGTTGCATTACTCAACCGGCACAATAATGAAGGGATTTAAATCGAATCATTACCTGTGATGAAAAGTGGATCCTGTACGATAATCGGAAGCGCTCATCGCAATGGCTGAACCCTGCCGAACCAGCCAAACCACGCTCCAAGCGAAAATTGACTCCAAAAAAGTTACTTGTGAGCGTTTGGTGGACTAGTGCTGGTGTCGTTCACTACAGCTTTCTTAAATCTGGCCAGACGATTACGGCAGATGTATATTGTCAGCAACTGCAAACCATGATGGAAAAGCTAGCTGCTAAACAACCGAGGTTGGTTAATCGCTCTAGGCCACTGCTGCTTCATGATAACGCTAGACCACACACTGCACAACAGACGGCTACCAAATTAGAGGAGCTTCAATTGGAATGTCTAAGATATCCACCGTACTCTCCGGACCTTGCCCCAACAGATTACTATTTTTTTCGAAATTTGGATAACTTCTTGCAAAGGAAAAAATTCAACTCCGATGGGGCAGTCCAAACCGCCTTCAAAGATTTTATTGATTCCCGTCCGAATGGTTTTTTTAGTAAAGGGATCGATGAACTACCTATGAGATGGCAAAGTGCATAGATAGCAATGGTACATACTTTGATTAAATAAATATATTATAATAAAAAAAAAATCGGCTTTATGTTCCTCCCATACTAAACGTCAATTTCATATGTAAGGACCTAATATTAACTATATCAGTTTCGTTAAAGTGATCATTATATACCTTACATACTCGCTAGATGACCGAATTCTGCCCATTAGAAGTGAATTTAGAATATAAACTTATTTCTTCTCACATTTCATAGTATACAATGCCATTATTACATCTCAAAGGCGCCGAATGTTCCTTAAATGTTTATTTTACGATAATTAAATTACAATCTAATGCTAGTCGCACAATCACAGTTAAACATCATTACTATTGGAAACCATACAATTGGACTGCCTGGAAAATTTAACGTTTCCATATAATACACAAAAACTGTATGGAAGATTTAACTAAAATAAAACGGTGCGATTGGAAAAAAAGAATATATTATACAAAATTAGGATCGTTCCAAATATCGGTAGGATGCTTACCATATTTCCATACAACGAAGTTATCAGAAAACTCAATTTGAAATTTTCGTACCTTTGAAATGTACTGGCTTTTAGTGTCGCAGTGCTGTCAGGTTACAGTAAAATAACGAATATTTAGGATACTTATTTGTTTTAGGTTACAAAGGAGAATTTAATAACAAACGTACTTTATTTTCATAAGTACCGAAAAATATTTCATCTAATAAACTATAAACTAGTTAAAAGTTGGAAAAAATGCTCGTCTATTGTTCATACAACTTTCACACTGCAATTATTTTTAAAGAAAATATGTAATCATCTGAATCATAGCCTTAATTTCGATAACTACTAAAATTACCTGAATAAATAAAAAACTATATTTAAACTCAGGTAAGAATATGGAATGGAGAGAACATTCTTTTCGGGGATATTAAAAGTGGGCGAAAAATACTAGATAAATTAATGTTGTTGATAAGTATTTTTTCAATTTAAGTTTTTTTTTTTTCATTTCTATGATTCTAGGTTACTCGTTCTTTATTTGGTACGTGTTGAAGAATTTTGTTGCTTCTGGCTCTCCATATGATAGGACAAGGAAAGCCTCTTGATTTCTGATTGCTATGCAACAGCATTCATCTTTTTCTGGTATATTTATATATATATATTAGGTCCTTACATATGAAATTGACGTTTTGCCGTACTGGCAAATTTGATCTCAAATATCTTCTCTTTGGTTAGGAATTCCAAATCCAAATTTATACAGCTATTTACTCATGTATTTGTGTTTTGAAAATTATAATTCATTTGTTTTTTCCTCAATTGTTTTTTTCTTTGCGTCACTCAGTTTACAAAATGAAAAACTTGAAATATCGCGTTATTTACGAGTACGAGTTCCACCGTGGCACCAGTGCTGCAGAAACGGCTCGAAGGATTAATGATGTGTATGGCGACGGTGCCGCAAAAAGAAAACACAGTGCGTTTTTGGTTCCAACGTTTTCGTTCTGGAAATTTCGACCTGCAGAACAAGCCCCGTGGACGTCCGGAGACCAAAGTTGATAATGAAGAATTGAAGGCTATTGTGGAAGCGGATCCATCGCAAACCACATCCGAGTTAGCTGCAGGCTGCGGTGTTAGTGATAAAACTGTTTTAATCCACTTGAAGCAAATTGGTAAGGTTAAAAAGCTTGAAAGGTAGGTACCTCACGAATTGGGTGAAGCAAATCAACAAACGCGCGTTGACTGCTGCGTTGCATTACTCAACCGGCACAATAATGAAGGGATTTTTAATCGAATCATTACCTGTGATGAAAAGTGGATCCTGTACTATAATCGGAAGCGCTCATCGCAATGGCTGAACCCTGCCGAACCAGCCAAACCATGCCCCAAGCGAAAATTGACTCCAAAAAAGTTACTTGTGAGCGTTTGGTTGACTAGTGCTGGTGTCGTATCAACTACAGCTTTTCTTACATCTGGCCGCCCGATTTACGGCAGATGTCTATTGTCAGCAACTGCAACCATGATGGAAAAGCTAGCTGCTAAACAACCGAGGCTGGTTAATCGCTCTAGGCCACTGCTGCTTCATGATAACGCTAGACCACACACTGCACAACAGACGGCTACCAAATTAGAGGAGCTTCAATTGGAATGTCTAAGACATCCACCTTACTCTCCGGACCTTGCCCCAACAGATTACCATTTTTTTCGAAATTTGGATAACTTCTTGCAAAGGAAAAAATTCAACTCCGATGGGGCAGTCCAAACCGCCTTCAAAGATTTTATTGATTCCCGTCCGAATGGTTTTTTTAGTAAAGGGATCGATGAACTACCTATGAGATGGCAAAAATTCATAGATAGCAATGGTACA